>PVLA01014545.1:0-29939 GCA_004027455.1 Hydrochoerus hydrochaeris | reverse complement strand
ATTTCTTCATGTATTTATTTGCCATTTGTATATCTTTCTCTGAGAACTGTGTGTTCATCTCAGATGCCCATTTTTGGAGAGGGTCTTTGAATTTGAGGGGCTTGATGTTTTTCACTTCTTTATATATTCTGGACACAAGTCCTTTGTCTGAGGGGTTGCTGGTTAAAATTCTTTCCCACTCTGTTGGTTTTCTTTTCATTCTGTCAGTGATTTCCTTTAAAGTGCAGAAACTTTTCAATAATACTGAGATCCTGGTTGTTGATTCTTTGAAGTGTTTCCTGTGCAGTCTGTGTTTTGTTCATGAATTCTCTGCCTACCCCTATGTCTCCAAGACTTCTACCTACCTTGTCTCCCAGTAGATTTATTGTTTCTGTTTTAATATTGAGGTCTTTGATCCATTTAGACTTTAGTTTTGTGCATGTTGATATGCATGGATCTAGTTTCAGTCTTTGGCATGTAGAGAGCCAATTTTTCCAACACCGTTTATTAAAGAGACTATCCTTCTTCCAGTGGACATTTTTAGCCCCTTTGTCAAATATCAGGTGGCTGAGTGTCTTTGTAGTTGTGCTCGCATCTTCTAATCTGTTCCATTGATCCTCAGGTCTATTTCTTTGCCAGTACCATGCTGATTTTATCGCTGTGGCTTTATAGTACTGTTTCAAGTCAGGAATTGAGATGCCTCCTGCCTTGCTTTTTGTTGCCTAGAATTGCCTTTGCTATTCTAGGTTTCTTCTGTTTCCAAATGAATTTTAGTAGTGTGTTCTCTAGATCTGAGAGGTATGTCAATGGTATTTTGATTGGGATTGCGTTAAATCTGTATAACAGTTTTGGAAGTATAGCCATTTTCACAATGTTGTTCTTCCTAACCAAGAGCAAGGAATGTCCCTCCATTTTCTAATATCCTCTTCAATCTCTTTTTTTTCAAGTAGTATAATTTTAAGCATATAGGTCTTTTACATTTTTAGTTAGTTTGATTCCTAAGTATTTCATTATTTTAGATGTTATTGTAAAGGGCGATATTTCCATAATTTCTCTCTCAGTGAGTTTTTTTGTTTTTGTACAGGAATGCTATTGATTTTTTGAGCATTGACTTTGTATCCAGCTACACTACTGAACTTGTTTATTACCTCTAGCAGTCTTTTAATGGAGTTTTTTGGGTGTTCTATATAGAGTATCATGTCATCTCCAAATAGTGATAATTTAACTTCTTCCTTTCCTATCTTTACTCCTTTTATTTCTCTCTCTTGTCTGATTACCCTGGCTAGTGTTTCCAGAACTATGTTGAAAAGGAGTGGTGACAGTGGACATCCTTGTCTTGTTCCCGATTTTAAAGTGAAAGCTTTCAGTTTTTGTCCATTTAGTATAATGTTGGCTGCTGGTTTGTCATAGATGGCCTTTATAAGGTTGAAGTAGACATGGTGTATTCCGAGTTTCTGAAGGATTTTTATCATGAACATGTGTTGGCTTTGTCAAAAGCTTTTTCTGCATCTATTGAGATGACCATGTGGTTTTTGTTTTTGGCTCTGTTGATGTGGTGTATTACATTTATTGATTTGCATATGTTAAACCATCCCTGCATCCCTGAAATGAACCCCACTTGGTCATGATGTATAATCTTCTTGATGATTTGCTGCATTCTATTTGCCAGTATTTTATTGAGAATCTTTGCATCAATGTTTATTAGTGAGATTGTCCTATAGTTCTCTTTTTTGGTTGGATCTTTCTCTGGTTTTGGTATCAGAGTAATACTTGCCTCCAGGAACGATTAAGGGAGGATTGCTTTTTTTCTCAATTTCATTGAAGAGTTTAAGGAGTATTGGCATCAAACCTTCTCTAAATTTCTTGTAGAATTCAGCTGTGAATCCATCCTGACCTGGGCTTTTCTTTGTTGGTAAGTTTTGAATTACATTTTCAATTTCAATAGCTGATATTGGGTTGTTCAAAATTGCTATACCTTCTTGGTTGAGCTTTGGTAGTTCACATGTTTCTAGAAATCTGTCCATTTCCTCTGTGTTTTCCACTCTATGTGAGTAGAGATTTTCAAAGTGGGCATTCATGATCTTTTGAATTTCCATGGGATCTGTAGTAATTTCTCCCTTTTCAGTTATTATTGCATGAATTTGGTTTTTTTCTTTCTTTCTCTTGATAAGGTTAGCTAGTGATTTGTAAATTTTCTTTATTTTCTCAAAAAACCAGCTTTTTGATTCATCAATCCTTTGTATTGTTTTTTTAGTTTCAATTGCATTGATTTCTGCTCTTATCTTCATAATTTCCTCTCTTCTATGAGCTTTGGGTTTAGCTTGCTCTTCTTCTTCTAGAAGCTTGAGATGGAGCATTAGGTTGTTTATTTGTGCTCATTCAGTTTTCTTGATATGACAGTTTATTGCTATATATTTACCTCTTAAGACCGCTTTCATTGCATCCCACAGATTACAGTATGTTGTTTCTATATTTTCATTGAATTGTAGGTATTGTTTTATTTCTTCTTTAATTTCATCTGTAGCCCACTGGTTGTTCAAAAGCCTGTTATTTAATTTCCTTGTATTTATGCAGGTTTTACAATTTCTTTTGCCATTAATTTCCAATTTCAGTGCACTAAGGTCAGTTATTATGCTTGGTATGATTTCAATACCTTTGCACTTACTTAAGAATGTTTTATGGGATAATATATGGTCTATTTTGGGCAATATCCCATGTGCAGCTGAGAAGAATGTGTATTCTGATGTGGTTGGGTGGAACATTCTGTAAACATCTACTAAGTCCAATTGCTCACAGGTATGATTCAGTTCTGTTATTTCTTTGCTGACTTTCTGTCTAGTTGATCTATCTCTTTGTGACAATGGGCTGTTAAGATCTCCTGTTATAAATGTGTTCTTGTGTATTTGGTTTTTTATGTCCATTAGTATCTGTCTTATATAGTTGGGTGCTCCTATATTTGGCACATATATATTTATAATTGTTAGTTCTGAATTTTACCACTAACAAGGATGTAGTGACCTTCTCTGTCTCTTTTAATCATTTTAGGTTTGAAGTTCACATTGTCTGCAAATAGAATAACTACCCCTGCTTTTTTCTGGGTTCCTGTTGCATGGAATACTGTTTTCCATCCTTTGACTTTTAATGTATGAGTTTCCTTTTGGGTCAGATGTGTTTCTTCTTTACAGCATATTGTGGGGTCCTGTTTCTTGATCTATTCTGTCAATCTATTTCTTTTTATAGGTGAATTGAGGCCATTTATATTTATGGATAGCACTGATATGTACTGGCTCGACTTTGCCATGTTATGTTCCAGTTGTTTCTTTCTGCTTTTCCTCTTATTTAATTGCTTATCCTACCTGGACGTTTCTTTCTGTTGTTGTTTTGGGGATTGTGGTCATTTTTACCTCTGTCTAGTATGTCCTTCAGTACTCTTTCTAGGGTTAGTTTGGTGGATATGAATTTCTTCAGTTGTTCTTTGTCATGGAAGTATCTTGTTTCTTCATTAAATTTGAATGAAAGTTTTGCTGGGTACATCAGTCTGGGTTGAAGATTGTTTTCTTTCAGGGCTTGAAATACCTCACTCCAAGATATTCTTGACTTTAGGATTTATGCTGAAAAGTCTGCCGTGATTCTAGTGGGCTTTCCCTGATAGGTGAGTTGTGTCTTTTCTCTGACAGCTTTTAATATTCTGTTTTTATGCTGTATGTCTGAGATCTTAATTATTATGTGTCTGGGTGTGGATTTATGTTGATTGTGACTGTTTTGTCTTCTATATGCCTCACTTATCTGCATATCAGATTCTTTCCCCATGTTTGGGAAACTTTCTGCTATTATTTCTGTAAATACTTTATGTATGTCATTTGTCTGCACTCCTGTATCTTTGCTAATGCCCATTATTCTTATATTGTTGCTCTTCACATCATCATGAAGCTTCTGGATTGTCATTTCATGCTGCTTTGTTATTTTTGAAAGTTCTATCTTTTCCTGATTACTAACTGTGATCATGTCCTCAGTTTCCTTTAAGCGGTTTTGCACGCTTTCAATAGAATTTTTTGTTTCTTGGATGTCTCTTTGAGTTTGTTTCATGAATTTTGCTTGTTTGCTATATTGTTCATTCAAAGTTTCAATCAGTTTCTCATGCTCATGTACTTTTTTCTCTAGTTTTTCTTTAGCTGCATTCAACAACTCCTTTACTAAAGTTGTTATTTCAATCTTTACATGGGAGACTACTTCTAATTTGATTTCCTCTATAGCCTGATGTAGTTGTTTTTTTTATTTCACTGGCTATCTTTTCAGAGTGTGTTACTTTTGGGGTCTTCTATTTCAGTGTCTCCAATACTTGCTTCTGGTGAACTGTATGTTTGAGACTGCATTTTGCTTTTTCATTTTGTCATTTTCACTCTGCCTGGTGTTTTCTATGTGTAGGAGGGGATCACACACACTCTTTTCAGACACACCAAAGTCTTACAGTTAGTTGGAGGGGTTTTACTACTGGCCCTATTTATCCCCTGTATACCTCTATTTTAGGGGTATACTCACCACACTGATACAGTCAATCCAGTGTAGTCCAAAGTTCACCACCTGGGAGCAAAGTTCTAAATTTTATCACACTAACTGGATACCGCTGAGATCTTCTGATGTTCCAGGTGGGAGGGCAGGCCCATCTGTAGCAGTCCAGGGCAGTTTTCAGTGTTGGGTGGGCCTCCTCGATGTTCCCGGTGGCAGGGCAGACCCACAGGGGAGGTTCCAGGTAGCCTATCCCTGAGGCGGGTTTGCGCTAAGTTCCAGGTGGCAGGGCGAGGGCCAAATATTTTTTTAAGGGCTAAATATTAAAAGCTCATAAAACAAGCATCACTGGAAATATAATCAGATATACATTAATGCAGATATATTGGGGTGCTTCAATACGTCAGTGTCAGCGATAAACAGATGAACACTGAATTCTACAATTCCAGGACATTCCCAGTGTTGATACTCGGCAGACTCTTTTTTTTTTTTTTCTTAACTCACTGTGATGCTTGAGGGTGTCCGAGGATCCTTTGCAGCCCTCAGTAAGTAGAAGTCACAGAAAGTAGATGTGACCTCAGCTCCAGGTTCTCAGCACCTCACTCACCAGCATTTCTGCACCAGGCCCCAGTACCTCTTTCATGTTTTTAATAAAGTTGGCTGAGGGTGAGGGTTTATCAATTTTTTAACCTTGCAATGAATCAACTGTTCTAGTCACTGATTCTTTATATTGTTTTTTAAGTCTCAATTGAATCAATATTTTTTTCTGATCTTTGTAATTTCCTCCCTTGTATGAGCTTTGGTCTGACTTGTATTTCTTTTTCTAGAAGCTTGAGGTATAATATTATTTTATTTATTTGAGATTAGGAATCAATCAAAGAATGTAAAAGACCTCTATACTACAGTAAAAGTACAGTACTCTGAAAAAGTATATTGAAGAAGTTATCAGAAAATGGAAAGATATCCATTGGATAGGAAGAATCAACATAGTGAAATGGCCATACTCCCAAAATTGTTATACAGATTTAATGCAATCCCAATCAAAATACCATTAGCATATCTCACAGAATTAGAGAAAACATTCTTAAAATTCACTTGCAACCAGAAGAAACCTAGCATAGCAAAAGCAATCTGGGTAACAAAGGCAAATCAGAGGGAATCACAGTGCCTGACTTAAAATTATACTATAAAGCTACTATAACAAAATCAACATGGTATTGGTGAAAAAACAGACCTGAGGAGCAGTGAACAGAAAAGAAGATGCAGATACAACCCAAACACACACAGCCACTTTGTCTTTGACAAAGGGGCTAACCAGGCATACTGGGAGAAAGACAGATTAACAAATGGTGCTATAAAAACTGGCTTTCCACATGCCAAGATTGAAACTAGACCCATGTCTATTGCCATGCACTAAATTAAAGTCAAAATGGATCAAAGAACTACACATTAAAACAGAAACACTAAATCTACCAAAGAGAAAATACAAATCTTGAAGACCTAGGTATAGGGAGATACTTCATAAACAAAACTCAGACTGCATAGGAAATACTATAAAGATTAAATAAATGAGACCTAATCTTATTAAAAACCTTTTGCACAGAAAAAGAAATCACAGAGTGAAAGATAGTTCACAGAGTGGAAAATATTATAGCCAGCTGCCCCTCAGACAGAGGACTTATATTTAGAACATGTAAAGAATTCAAAAAATCATATCCCCTAAATTCAAAGACCCAATCCATAAATGGACATCTAAGATGAATCTACACATCTCTGATGAAGTCAAACAAATAGCAAAGAAATACATGAAAAGAAGTTCAACATCATTGGTCAATTGAGAGATGCAAATTAAAACAACACTGAGATTCCATCTCACCCCAGAAAGAATGGCCATACCAAGAAATCAACCAATAACAAATGCTGGAAGGGCTGGTGTGTGTCTGTGTGGGAAGGAATCTTTCTCTACTGTTGGTAGGAATGCAGCCTGGTGTAACCACTGTGGAAATCAGTGTGGAGATTCCTCAAAAAACTAGGATTAGTGGTCTCATTTGACCCAGTTATTCTTCTTCTGTATAACTTATGTAAGTGCATTCATTTTTATAGCAGCACAATTTGTAATAGATAAATCTTGGAAACAACCCCAAATCCCATCAACCAAGGAATGAACAAAAAAGATGAATTTTTATATAATGGAGTACTACTCAGCCACAAAGAAGGATAAACTTGAGACCATATTCATAAGTGAAATTAATGACTTGCATGTGTAGACACTGTATCTTAGAAGATAACAATACACAATATAGTAACCATTGTTACACTGTTATCTTGTTCTGAAATTTTGTATTATTGTTTTTATTTCTTCTCTTTAAAATGAAAAATATATATAAACCATCTCATTAAACCGATGTTTGAAAACACATCTTCAACAGATCTTCAACAAAATCTTTTTCCCCAAAGAGGTAGGTATTTAGCAATAATGAAAAGATAATCAAATTCTTATCATTATTTGTTTTAAAAAACCTGCATGAAAGGGTTGAAAGGTGGAAAACAGGGAAAAATTCTCTCATTTTCTGCCAAAACAGTGATCTTCATAAGACATGCAAACTGAAAGTATGGCTAAACAGTAAAAGTAACATTGTTCCTTAAATAGTAAATCTTGTTGAGTTTTAATTTAATTAACTTTTTCAAACAAGACATATGTCTCTATAAATACTTTATACTGTGCACCGCTGCCATGAAAACAAAAAAAATAATAACATGGTACTACAGAGTGATTAAATAATGATGCCATAATGATATTAAAATTCTTGGATTGACCTAAAATGAGAATAATTCAAGAAAATTATATTTCAGCTCAATTAAATATAGATAACTACCTGTTCTAAGTAGAGGAAGTGGAGAATGGTACAGTGTAACCAAAAGCAGCATTCAGGAATGGTTCTATGCATAAATTTGTCCCTGAGTGGTGATATTCAAGATATATTCACAGAAAAATTAACAGAACCACGAAAGTGCCTGCGACTGTGATATTTCCATCATGGAAACCAAATGACAGGGATGAAGAAGATGATGTAGATGATAGTAACGATGACAAAGTCAGGGATGAGAGTGATAATGAAGATGACAATGACAGTGGGTATGACAATGACAGTGGAAATAAAGATGGTGATGATGTCAACCGTGATGACTGGGATGATAATGAGACACAGACAACAGGTAACAGTGATGACAAGATAACAGTGATGACAAGATGACAGTGATGATGGAGATTTGAGGATGATGAAAGACAGTGGTGGCATCTATTGTGTGCCCAACAGAAAAGGTTCTATACATATTATCCTGCTTAATTTTCATGACCTCCCCATGAGATGGGTGTTACCATGATTTTCATGTCACAGCTGGGAGGCTAAAGTGATATAGAGAGCAATTATCTTGCAAAGTCCAAGTAGCACTCAGTGTAGGAGCAGACCAGGACCCAAGCTCTGCCTGCCTCTAGAGTACATGCTGTTGCTTGCCAAGTTACAACACCATCCACTGTGCAATACTGGCTGGACATTCTGTAATATAAATCTGTTGAATGCATTCGTGCATGGAATTTTATTAGGCCAGGTGGTCCAGTGCCTATTTCAAATAAATGTTTCTAGTTAGATTCATTTTTTAAAGGTCAACACTTGAGATTTAGCTACCTCAGTTCTTTTTGTGGACTGAAGTCCATTATCAATAATGACTTTAAAATCCATTCCCAAATGGCTCTCATATTATCTCCCAAATATTTAAAATACAATTATCTCTTCCCACATGAACTCCTACCACAGTTCTAGTATTCTAGTGTCCTAGGCTTGACACAGGACCCCATCTGACTCTTCTCTCTTTATTTCTTTATATCCAATCAGTCTGTGAGACCTGCTAATTTATCTTCAATATTTCTGCTGTATTCATCATTTTCTCTCCAGTCTAACTCCCAGCTTGCCAGAACTTTATCATCTCAAGGTCAGTTGCTGATTTTAACTATATAGCTGGATCTGGTCACAACAAGGTTCTTCAATGTCTATTGCTTCAGGCTCAAAACCTCATTCTGCTATTAAAGATCCCTTTATACATAGTTCCATTTTATTCCTACCCTACCTGCCTTCAGTCTTTAAAAATGCTTGGTCACAATGACATACTTGAAGTCTGTCCACTGCCCACCGCCTGCCTCAGATAAACAATAAACTCATAATGCTGAGGGTTTTCCATCCTCATTTCACCTTTCTAAATTAATGCCTTTATTAGCTTCCTACACCCACAACCACTGTACTGTCCATTATAAATATTTTGTCACTCTGAACTACTTATTTCTTATGTACTCTCTCTTTTTGTTTTCTTTTCCCTTCCTTCCCCTTTCTGATTGGTTCATTCTTTCTTATTTAGAACCAGAAATAATAGGCAAATCTCATGAGTAACATTCCCTGTATTCCCATGTTGTAGCATTTTTCACTGATGTAGTCAGCATAGTCATTGTGTTTTAAACTCTTAACTGTTATTTTTTTTATATCCTAGAAAATATCCCAACATGTGGCCTACAGGAGGATCTTAGCAAATGCTCACTGAATGAATGAATAAATAACTATTTATGTCAAATATGTGCTGTTCATACCTGCATAAAACATCTATTATGTATTCTCTATCATTTTCTGGCTATGGAAGCCCCATCTCTTTAAGGACACTGAAGCTATTTGTTCAAACTAGCTCCAGTTGACTTCTCCCTCTTCCTGGCTTGCGATTTTTTTTAATCAATTCAATAATTCGTTCTCTCAAGCCAGAGCACCTGGGTTTGAATTCCATTTCTGCCATTAACTAGTTTGTTTCTTCATGTACAAAATGACAATGATAGCCACTATATAGCATAAGTATGAAAATGAATTGAACACATAATAAGAGCTTAATAATGTTAACTATAGTTATGATTTGGACATTACATATATTTGTTTTTAAAATTTATATATTCTATCATGGCACAGAACCATGTTAGGCACAGAGTTAAATGTTCAACAACTTCTTGTTGGCTTTAATTATAATAAGAGTAAAAAATGTCCTTGCTTTGAATCTAATTTCATCTTACTTTCTTAACTAATCATTAAGCATCCCATACAAACAATTCCTATAATTTTCATAAAACAAATTAACCTTCATGACAACAGCGCTGCAAAGCATTTCCCTATTTTCACCCAAAGCAGCACCTAGGACACATTTCAATGGCCCAATTTTCACCTTTAGATTCAGCTTGCCAAGCTGAAAAATGGAGTTAATTTGTGAATTCACTTTGTAGTGTGATTGTGAAAGTTAAATAAGGTAATCCATGTAAATGGAAAGCATCACTCCCAATAACAGGTAGTGT
The DNA here is from genome assembly GCA_004027455.1 of Hydrochoerus hydrochaeris. Classification (NCBI taxonomy): domain Eukaryota; kingdom Metazoa; phylum Chordata; class Mammalia; order Rodentia; family Hydrochaeridae; genus Hydrochoerus; species Hydrochoerus hydrochaeris. The sequence continues at coordinate 20,077 of PVLA01014545.1, read as the reverse complement.
CAATTTTAGAAATAATAGTACCACCATTATCATCATCGCTGGATTTATCCAAGAAAAGAACTTGAAATAAGAGTAATTAAGATTCAAGTAATTTGCCTCCCTTCCAGGCAAGTGCTCCTGGCATGAGCCAGGAGGAGAACCAGTCAGTGTCTCCTGAGATCCAGCCATGGTGGAACTTAGGCAGCTGAGCCAGGAGGAGAATCAGTCAGCGTCTCCCGAGATCCTGCCATGGTGGAAACTTAGGTGGCTGAGCAAGAAAGCAATCTGCCTCCCTTCCTGGTAAGCACCCCTGGCGCAAGCCAGGAACAGAATCAGTCAGCATCTCCCGAGATTTGGGCATGGTGGAACTTAGGTGGCTGAGCAAGAAAGCAACTGGCCTCCACTCCTGATAAGCACCCCTAGCACTTACCAGGAAGAGAACCAGTCAGCATCTCCTGTGAGCCTACCAGTGCATAGGCTGAGAATCAAACATCCCAGCCCTTCTCCTAACCGCCACCCATTAGCAACTGGAGGCAGAGGTCTGAGCATGTCTTGGGAGGATGACCACATGCAGTATAGCAAATAAGGGGGTTTCTTTCTATCTTCTGTTTGAAGGCAAGTGTTGTTTTCACTGTTTTGCTTTGTTCTGATTAATTGTTTTGCTCTATTCAACAGTCTCTTTCAACTGGTTTTATAATGTTCTGTTTTTGGTTTGATTTCACTATACCTGATTGAATGGACAACTATTGTGAAGATAACGAAATATACTATGGTACCTATTACTGTTATCCAGGTATCTGGCTGTGAAGTTCTGTACCAATTTCACTGCATTGTTTTGATTAGCTTTGTTCTGTCTCGTTCTGTTGTATTTTACTGCCTTCAAAAATAAAATTAAAAAGAATAGTTAAGATTCTCAATAAAATACTGGCAAATAGAATGTGGCAAATCAACAAAAAGATTATACAACATTACCAAGTGGGATTTATCCCAGGAATGCAGAGATAGTTTAGCTTATGCAAATCAATAAATGTCATACACCACATCAACAGAGTCAAAAATAAAAATCACATGATCATCTCAATAGATGCAGAAAAACTTTTGATAAAGTCCAACACTTGCTCATGATAAAAACCCTACAGAAACTTGGAACAGATGGTATCTACCTTAATCTGACAAAGGCCATCTATGATAAACCAACAGTCAACATTATATTAAATGTACAAAAACTGAAAGCTTTCACTCTAAAATCAGGAACATGACAAGGATGTCCATTATCACCATTCCTATTCAATATAGTTCTGGAAACATTAGCCAGAGCAATCAGACAAGAGAGAGAAATAAAAGGAATACGGATAGGAAAGGAAGAAGGTAAATTATCAATATTTATAGATGACATGATACTCTACATAGAGGACCCTAAAAACTCCAACAAAAGACTACTACAGTTAACAAACTGAGCAGTGTAGCTAGATAAAAAGTCAATGCTCAAAAATCAATGGCATTCCTGTACACAAAAAACAAACTCATGGAGAGAGAAATTATGGAAATAACACCTTTCACAATAGTACCCCCCCAAAAAAGAAATACTCAGGAATCAACCTAACCAAGAATATAAAAGACCTATATGCTGAAAATTATACTACTCTTAAAAAAGGAGATTGAAGAAGATATTAGAAAATGGAAAGATATCCCTTGCTCTTGGTTAGGAAGAACCAACATTGTGGAAATGGCCATACTCCCAAAATTGTTATACAAATTTTATGCAATCCCAATCAAAATACCATTAACATACCTTACAGATCTAGAGAAAACATTCCTGAAATTCATTTGGAAACAGAAGAAACCTAGAATAGCAAAGGCAATTCTGGGCAACAAAGGCAAGGCAGGAGGCATCTCAATCCCTGACTTGAAACTATACTACAAAGCCACATTGATAAAAATCAGCATGTTACTGGCAAAGAAAAAGACCTGAGGATCAATGGAACAGATTAGAAGATGCAGACACAAAGACACTCAGCAGCCTTATATATCACAAAGGGGCTAAACATGTTCACTGGGAGAAAGATGGTCTCTTTAATAAATGGTGCTGGAAAAATTGTCTTTCTACATGCTGAAGACTAAAGCTAGACCCATATCTATCACCATGCATTAACCTAAAGTCAAAATGGATCAAAGACCTAAATATTAAAACATAAACACTGAATCTGTTGGAAGACTAGGCGGGTAGAAATCTTGGAGATATAGGGGTAGCAGAGAATTCGTGAACAAAACACAAACCACATGGGAAGTACTTCAAGGAATCAACAACTGGGATCTAATCTTTTAAAAAGTTTTTGCACTTCAAAAGAAATCACCAACAAAGTGAAAAGAAAACCCATAGAATGGGAAAGAATTTTAGCTAGTAGTCCCTCAGACAAAGGACTTATATCTAGAACATACAAAGAATTGAAAATTTTAAAAAATAAGAGCAGTTGATTCTTTTTGTTGTTGTGGTGGTGGTTTTGTTTTGGTACCGGGATTGAACTCACAACCTTGCACTTGCAAGGCAGGCGCTTATGCCGCTGAGCTAAATCCCCGGCCCTGAACAGTTGATTCTTGACTTAATTTTTATAATGTTTAAAATTACACTGATATTTCTTTTTTTTTTAAAGAGAATAAAACAAAACAGAGCATAGCAGATCAGAACAAAATAACGCAAGCAACACAAGACTTCAAAACAAGACAATAGGAAATCAACAATGACTACCATAATGTCTCTTGTTTTCTTAGAAACAGTTGTCTGTATCTTCACACACAATGAATTCAAACAAAACAAAACAAAACAGTATAAAACTGATCAAAACAAAAGAATGAAAGGATTACAGGACTTCAAAATCAGATAATAGGAAATCAACAGTAGCTACCATAATGTCTCTTGTTCTCTTCAAAATAGCTGTCCATACCTTCACATATATTGAAATTAAATAACAGAAAGCAGACTAAAACCAATCAAAAGAAGGAATAAAAGCATTATTGGACTTCACAACAAGATGATAGGAAATCAGCAATGGCTACCATAATGTCTCATTTTCTTATAAGTAGCTGTTGCTAATATCACAGAAATAAAATCAATTCTTGTAAACTCCTTAGAAGGAGAAGATCTAGGCATGTATTATAGAATTTTCACCTTGCTTGCTCGAACATCACCTAATTTTCACAGGCTCTATTTTCCTCTTTAATAACATATTTCTATTTTATTTCTGCCTTTGAGAGTGTAAGAAATGTCACCTTGCATGGAAACTTTAAATCTTATAAACATATTCTGAATTCTTTTACCAAGCTAATCAATTAATTACAAGTTATTTGACATACCTTTGGTCTGAATTTAATAGGTTTTTTAAAGTAGATGCATAATGGTTAGTAATTATCTTTCAGGGAAAATTTTCAGCCAGTTTTATCCTTTCCTAATGCTTTTATGAGACGTTAGCTAAATTCCTATTTCTTTAAGTTTAAGGAAACTTCAGTTAAATTCATACTTTTCTAAGATTCTTATGGGACTGCAGTATTGTCCATTCCTGAATCTATATCTATCTGTATACATGGTGTGAATGAATAATGTGGCATATTAAAAATGGAAGCTACATCAGTATGATATAATATCATTTTACAAAGATGTACCTAGTGACATCAAAATATTTTCTATTTTTAGTTATCAAAATTAATCAACTCAATGCCAAAGTCTGTTGTATTTCTTCTTCCAATTCTGTCAGATTTTGCTTCATGTATTTTGGGGCTCTGCTCATAGGTGTGTGTATATATATTTATAATTGTTATATCTTCCTGGCCTACTAACTCTTTCTAATGAAATATCCCTCTCTGTAACATTTTATCTTAAATCCTATTTTGTCTCGTATTAATGTAACTGCTGCAGCTTTCTTATGATTACGTTTGCCTGGTATATGTTATTCCATTAATTTATTTAAAACTGATTTATGACACTGAAATTAAATCACCTCGATAGGCAAAACTACTTTTTAAAACTAGTTTGGCAATCTTTTTCTTTTGACTAAGATGCTGGTTATTCACATTTAATTAACATGGTTGAATTTACAATTTTTATTTTGCTATCTGTTTTCTCTGTATCCTGCCTTTTTTATTCTAGTCCTCCTTTGCTGCTTTTTTTGTTAAGTACATTTTACTGCACTATTTTAAACTTGTATTAATTTTTAATAATTGTATTTGGAGTTACTTTCAAAATAAGTGTTTTAACAGTTAAAATATGCATCTTATCACAAACTATGATAGACAAATACATTCATTACAATTATAGAAAATGTTTCTCATTACTTCTATTCCCACCCCATTCATTGTATTATTTTTGTCATATATATTACATATATATGTGCATACATATACGAATGAATGTAAGCTCAACAATAATGCATAAACAATTATAATTAAACAATTAGCAGTTGTAAGTTGTAACATAATTGTTAGATAATCAGCAATTATAATAATTGCTTTATAAAACTTTATGTCTTTTTAAAAGTTATGTTATAGGAAAAATATATGGAGTCCTTTGTATTAACCTATATATTTACCATTGCTCATGCTAATACTATGGTTCTCAGGTCTTCTAATTTTTTTTGGAAATTGAACACTTTAGGTAATATAACACCTCTAGATTCTGACCTATCCTCTTGAATGTCATTACAGCTTTCTCTTGTGGTGCTTTTGTTTGTTTGGTTTGTTTAGTAAACTGCCTTGGTAAAATCTGAAACCTGTCTCCCTATGGAGTACAGCTTCAGATATCCCTGTTCAGCATTCTTTTTGCATTCTTGTTTTCATTATTAAACCTGGATTCCTAGGGGTCACCCTTGTGATTATACAGATAAATGGTTAGTCAATGATTGGACTGAAATTGTGGTTATCTTTAGCCAATAAAAGTTCTATCCTCTGAAGAATAGATTCACAGTTCAACAGTTTTTCAATCATAAATCTTACATTAACTTTGTTAGATTCTACAGCCTTTAAATGGCTGTTATTGTTAGTTTTATTGTGCTCTATAATTCCTTTTAGGGCAAGAGAATTTTGCAAGCCCCACTCTCAAATACATCTAGAAGTCCTTGAGATCTGGATCTTAACTTTTTACCTTTACATTTTAGGGTTTAGCTCACAGTAGGTTGTCAACAAACCATGAAAAAAAATTTTTTTTAAATTTTAGTTCCTTTTTTTATAGATAAACTTCCTGGCAACTATTTGGAAAATTTTCCTGTCAAATGATTTTTCAAACTGATGTTTATTGATTCTGTAGTAACATTTACAGATTTCCTAAATATCATATGATGCATGACATAAACCTTGCTTATTTGAATAAATTTAGTTTTTCTTAACTATTCTATTTTTTATATTTGTTTTTCAAAGATCAAATACAACTTTTACGAACAGTTTCAGAGTTCTATTTCTTTGCTTGCAGCTCTCTGTTCACATTATTTCTTTCTGTAGAATCAATAATTTTATACCACATAATAAGGGGAAAGGTCTCAATGTTTTCTACTATTCCAGTAATTTTATTATAAGTTCATGATAACCTTCCAAATGGGTAATAACAACTGAGAGTCTTTTGCAGATTACTTGAATTTGAAAATTAACAATCAAGTGAAATATAATGAAAATAATCAGGAATATTCCATCACAATATTTCATTATTGTACCTGAAGTGACATAGTTTTAGTTATTTCTTATTGAACATACTCTTATGAACTTTCAAATTATATACTCCATAATTTTGAAAATGTTCTGTCTTAACATAATACTTCAGCTATGACTCACACCAAGTCTTTGATATGATGACAACCAAAAAACAATCTTTCCTGGAATTTATAATTCTTAAGAATGAAAGATGAATAGCACAAAACTTCATGAGGGTTTCAGTAATAGCTTGTTTTAATCTCAACAGTTACCAAGCCAATTTGTTAGATAATTTAACCAATTTCAACATTCTAAATCTTTGTTATTATGATAAACTCTTCTTCAAAAAGATAGGCTTCCCTCTTGAAAAAGGCACTTCACATATGCTCTGAATATTCACTGATAAAACACATTAACAGATTTAGAAGGCAGCATTTGATATTTAAATGTGCATATTTGTACTTTACCACTATTGCCAATCATCACTCATCTATGGTAATGAGGAATACAGAACAGGAACAAAAAGGATAAGAAAAATCCCTAAACACAGGGATTCAATCTCTTTTTCCACAGAGACTTTTAATAGCACAGCAAAAAGTATTTATTTATGAGTTAATTCCCATTTTTTTCTCTACTTGTACCTAGTACAGAAGGTGATAATGAGAAGTGAAAGTACCAAAAGACAGCAGGAAGAAGAGAAAGAAAAGTGTCCAGTATATAAAGCAACTAATGATTCTGTGATTAATTTATTTACAAATGCTGCTACTTTTCTAAACTTTCTATCAATCACTTTTTTCCATTTGTGAATGAAGTTACAGGCACACAGAACATCTTTAAAGTTATTATGTCTTAATTTCTTTGAAACTCAATGCTGAACAAAGATGGGTAGGGGGAAAAGGCAAATAAAGCATGATAAAACTTAAAAATAGCCAATGGAGGGATGCATTTCTGTGTAGTTGGGTTTGTAACATGCTCAGCAATATTTTGTAGTTTCAGTTTATATATCTCATCAATTTTACCACAATTATTTCTAAGAGAATTTCATATCATTTCATAGATCAGAGACTTTTTGTTGTTGTTGTTGTGCTTTTGTTTTGTTTTGTTTTGGGAAGTGAATTCATGATCTCAAACTTGCTAGGCAGGTGCTGTGCTGCTGGGCTAAATCCCCAGCTCCCAATATTGTTAAGACATTAGTTATTCTTAAATTGATTTAAAGAGTCAATAAAATCTCAATAAAAACTCCTGGTTTCTTTGTAGAAACTGAGAGAGTTGATTCTAAAACTCATAGAGAAAGTCAAAGATCCTAGAATTAACAAAATAAATTCAACAAGGAAGAACAAAGTTGGAAAGATACCTGATTTCAAGAAGTACTGTAAAGTACAGTAATCAAGATAGTGTGACCTTGTTATACAAATGGATAATTAGTCCAATGGAAAAGAATGCAGAGTCTGGAAACAGACCCACATATATATGGGTAATAGATTTTTTTCCAATGGTACAAAAGCAATTCAATGTAAAAAAAAATAGACTGGGGGTTGGATCTAAAATGATGGAGGGGTAAACAGCAGAGAAAGAGCCTCTCAGAGAGTTGTCATCCAGACACTGGAAGATAGTAAAGTGAGGAAGACAGCAGCAATGGAAGTGGGTCCTCTGGACCCATGAAAAATTTGAAATGTGAACTGAAGCCCGTGGAGAGAGTGAAGAGAGACACTTCAGTGAAGAAGGATGTAGCTGGTGGCACGTTCTCACTGAGACACAACTCATGGTGTGAGAGGAGTGGTGCAAACCTGTGGACACATGGTGATGGCTGGAAATTCCAAAGGCTTCCATAGAGAGACGTGGCATAGAGAGAGATGGGAGCAGCAGTCATGGAGGGATGCAGCAGTCATGGAGGGATGCTGTGCACTTGAAGGCCTGCCCTGACTGGTGGTGACTGTGAAAGGCTCAGTCTTTCCACAGGAGGAAGCAATTGGCTTGAAGCCATTTTAAGATGGGCAGGCTGAGATTCAGAACTCAGAACTGTGGCTGGCTCCATCTAGGGGTTCCCAGCAAGGCTCAGATCCACAGAAGGTGCTCAGAGCTCAGAAAGTGGTGATCCAAATGTGACTGACCTGGGCAAGAAACTACAGGCTTGCTGGGATTATCCACTACCCCACAAAAAGCTACTGCTGGCTTGCTGGGATAGTGGATAATCAGCAAGGATCAGGACTCTACTTCCACAGGTTGTCTGGCAGAGAAAGCAGAGACAAACCTGGACAAACATGGAAGTGGACTTTTTTCTCCCCTCTCTCTCATTTTTGTTTTTTACTTTTTATCTTCATTTTTTCCCCTCCTTCACTGTTTGACCTTGTTTTTATATGAGGGTGAATGTGGTTTCTACCCACTTTATGGTTGCAGTTCTGTTCTGTTCTTTTTATCTCTTCCTCCTCCTTCCCTCCTGTCTTCTGTACCAGTTTCCTAAAGTTAGCATGATCCCCCTTTGTCCTCCAACTTTACTTCTAATCTCTTGCTCTTCTCTTCTACTTCTCTATTTTCTCCTTAACTCATCTTAAATTTTAATCCTCAAGTGTAAAATTGACATATTTAGGACAAGTATACTACATATAATTTTCTGGTTTGTTTTAGATTTTGTTATATAACCACAAATCTAGTTCATATGGTCTGTCATTTCTAGCCTGTGTTTTATTATATTGGTATCACTATAGCCAAAAGTGACACAGTTGTTTTAAACAGTTGTTCATTCTGGTATTCCAAGACAGAGATTGAGCAAGGGTCACAGAAAATAATATAGCACAATGCCAAAGAACCAGGGACTCGGCTAAACAAGCAACAACTTCTCATCTCCAGCAAACTGAAGAGGTGGTCCAAAAGACTCAAAACACAAAAACCAGCTATACCTAGAAGATACCTCAGAGAAGTAGACATTACCAGAGGGTTCTAAATACTAGCAATAATGCAACCTATCATAGGCAATTTATAAGCATAATCCCAGGAATTTAACTGAAAAAAAAAAAAAGAAAAGACAATGATAAAACACTTAAACAAAATGCAACCTCAGATAACCAGTTAACCAAAGGAAAATCCAAGGGGCAATGAGATGGGACAATCTGAAAGCCTCCCACCTGGTCTCTCTGAAGTGGTAACAATAAAGCAATTGAATGAGGCTCTGGAAAAAATCAAATCAGAAAGCTAGGTGTGGTGGTGCATACTTATAATCCCAGCACTCAGGAGGCTAAGGTAGGAGGATCATTACAAGTTTGAGAGCAGCCTGGGCTACAAACTGAGTTCAAGCCCAGTCTGAATGGCATGGTGAGACCCTATCTCAAAAAAACAACAACAATTGAAGACATAGGGGTAGGCAAAAAATTCATGAATAAAACACTAACAGCACAGGAAATATTTCAAAGAATCAACAACTGGGATCTCATATTACTAAAAAGTTTCTGCACTTCAAAAGAAATCACCAACAAAGTGAAAAGAAAACCCACAGAATGGACAAGAATTATAGCCAGCAGTCCCTCAGACAAAGGACTTATATCCAGAACATATAAAGAACTGAAACACATCAAATGCCCCAAATTCAGAGACCCTCTCCAAAAATGGGCATCGGAGAAGACATACAAATGGTAAATAAATACATGAAAAAATGTTCACCATCACTAGCCATTTGAGACATGCAAATTAAAACAGCATTGAGATTCCATCTCACCCTGGAAAGAATGGCTGCCATCAAGAAAAGAACTGATAACAAATGTTGGTGAGGATGCGGGGATGATCTTGAGGCCTTTATAGGTAAATGGAGGCAACTTGAAAATATCCTCATTAGTGAAATAAACAAGATTCACATTAGTAAATATCACATTGTCTCTCTAGTGTAAAAAATAATAAAAACTGACAGAATAATGGGATCCAAAAAGTATAATAGATGTTGTGAAAGTGAAAGGGAAGGAAGGTGCTCTAAAGAGTATAACGGTATGTATAGGGTGTAAGATAGATGACCATATTACTGAATTTCTGTTGGAACATTGAACAAAACGATTTGCACTGTCAATGTTTGAGTGTCCAGCCACTATTTATGTTCTGATTTTGTGACTTGGCAACTATTTTTTAATATGACAATGAGTAATGTATCAGCTAGCAATTCTACGATGTTAATTTTTTTAAATTCAGTATTGCTCTACCCTTCTTTTCTGTTTTTCTATTTTCTTTAATTTTCTTTTCTTTCTTTGAAAAAAAAGAGAACAACATGCAATAAAACAACCATTGTTAAATTTCTTTCATTCTGTTTTGAAAACCTACATTGTTATTGAGTTTGCTGCTGTTGTTTATGTCTTTCACTTGCCTTTATTTTCTGACTTTTCTCTTTTTAAAATAAAAACAACAACAAAATCAAATCAGAAATAATTTCTCAGGTACTACAGAGATGGTGTCTAAAATAATGACCATGCTTAGTGATGCTAGAGGTGATATAGACAAAAAAGATGAACTTAAGAAAATTATGAAGCCATGAATGCTCAGCATAGGAAAGAAATGGAATCCATGAGGCAGATTCAAGCAGATATCCAGGAGAATAAAAATTGGCATTGAAAGTATTCACTGCAGATTAGGCCAATGTGAGGATAGGAGCTCAGATACAGAAGACAGACCTGCAGGTAGCAATTGCGAAAAGAAAGACTTCTCAAAAATGGCAAGAGACATGAGAAATCAATCCAGCAGCTGCTAGATGAGACAAAGAGAATAATTTAAAATTGACAGGAGTCAACCAAAAGGCACAACCAAAAAATACAAACGATATTAAAAAGCTGTTCACTAATGTCATGGCAGAAAACTTCCCTGGTAGAGAAAAATATTTGGTATATAGATAACTGAGGCATATTGAACTCCAATTAGCCATGAACAAAAAAAAAATTTATACCCATATATATCATAGTCAAGATTTCAGAAATTCAACACAAGAATACAATCTTAAAAGCTCCTAGGGAAAAGAAACAAATCTATAAAAGAAAGCCCATCAGAATCACAGCTGACTTCTCAGCACAAACTCTCAAATCAAGGAGAGCTTGGAGTGAAGTATTTCAAGTTCTAAAGGAAAACAACCTTCAACCCAGACTGATGTATTCCACCAAACTATCTTTCAAAACTTATGGTGAAAGACGATATTTTCATGACAAAGAACCTCTGAGGAAACTTATAACCATCAAACCGGAACTCCAAAATGATTTGAAAGACATTCTAGAGAGTGATAACAAGGGCTAAAACTCTATGAATCCCAGCATAAGGAACCCATCAGGCAAGTAAAACAATTAAGCAGAGGGAGAGGGAAAAAAAAGAAGAGAAGCCAACAACAGGAATATAACATGACAAGGATAAGCCAATATATATCAGTTTAAACCATCAATGTTAATGGTCTCAATTCATCAGTCAAAAAACAAAGACTGGCAGAATGAATCAAGAAGCAAGAATCAACAATTGCTGCATACAAGAAACTCATTTAATTCAAAAAGAAATTCACAGACTGAAAATCAAAGGATGGAAAACAATACCTTCAGGGACAGAAATCCAGAAAAAAAGCAGGTGTAGCTACTCTATTTGCAAAGTGGATTTCAAGTCAAGACTGATTAAGAGAGATAAAGAAGGTCACTACATCCTTGTAAAGGGAACAATCCAAGAGGGAGAGATAACAATCATAAATATATATGCAACAATTACCAGTATACCCCATGATATAAAATAAATATTAATGGGCATGATTTATTTGATTAAGATAAATAAATCAAATAATTTATTTGATTTATTAAAATCAAATAAATCCTAATTCAAACAATCGTATATGGGAACTGTCACAAAAAGACAGATGAATCAGACAAAAAATCCACAAGAAGTATCAGAACTGAATCAAATTCTTGAACAAATGGACTTAGTAGATGTCTACAGAGTGTTCCACCCCACATCAGAATACACATTATTTTCAGCTGCACACAGGATGTTCTCCAAAATAGACCACATACTAGCTCATAGAACATGCTTAGGTGAATGAAAAGGAATTGAAATTATCCAATGCATATTATCAGACCATAGTGCAATGAAATTGGAAATCTATGTAAAAAGAAACCACAAGAACTTCATGAATACATGGAAAGTAAATAGTACCCTCCTGAAAAACCAATGGGCCATAACGAAATTAAAGAAGTTAGACAGTCTTTACAGTTGAATGATAATGACAATACAACATACTGGAAATTATGGGATACAATGAAAGCAGTCCTAAGAGGAAAATTTATAGCAGTAAATACCTGTATCGGGAAAACAGTGCAAGCAAATATAAATTTAATGATGGAATTCAAACTTCTAGAAAAAGAAAAGCTCATACAAAGAAGGAAAGTGTATAGATTAGAGTAGAAATTAACATGTTGGAAAGTTAAAAAAAAACAATACAAAGAATCAACAAATAAAACAATTGGTTCTTTTAAAGATTAAATAAAACTGACAAACCCTTATCCAACCTTATTAAAAAAAAAGGAAAGAAAAAACTCAAAACCTGAAATACTTAGGAATTAATCTAACAAAAGAAGTAGAAGATCTATTCAGGGAAAATTATAATACCCTGAAAAAGAATCAAAAAGGATCTCAGAAAATGGAAAGGCATTCCTTGCTCATGGATAGGAAGAACAAATCTTGTGAAAATGGCCATTCTCCCAAAATTGTTATACAGATTTAATGCAATCCCAATCAATATACTACTAGTATACCTCACAGACCTAGAGAAATCATTTCTAAAATTCATCCGGAACCAAAAAAGACCTAGAATAGCAAAGGCAATTCTGAGCAACAAAGGCAAGGCAGGAGGCATCACAATTCCTGACTTGAAGTTATACTACAAAGCTACTGTAATAAAATCAGCATGGTACTGGAATAAAAACAGACCTGAAGAGCAATGGAATAGATTAGAAGATACAACTACAACTACCAACATATTCAGCCACCTTATCTTAGATAAAAGGGCCAAACACATTCACTGGAAGAAAGATAGTCTCTTTAATAAGTGATACTGGAAAAACTGGCTCTCCATATGCCGGAAACTAAAACTAGGCTTATGCATATCACTATATACTAAACTAAAGTCTAAATGGATCAAAGATCTAAATATTAAAATAGAAACACTAAATCTGCTGGAAGACAAAGTAGGTAGAAATCTTGAAGACATAGGGGTAGTTAGAGAATTCATGAACAAAAATCAAACTGCATGGGAAATAATTCCCAGAACCAATAACTGGGATCATGTCTTATTAAAAAATTTTTGCATGTCAAAAGAAATTTCCAACAGAGTAAAAAGGAAAGCCATAAACTGTGAAAAAATCTTAGCCAACTGTCCCTCAGAAAAAGGACTTCTGTCTAGAACACATAAAGAATTTTAAAAAATCAGACCCCCGAAATTCAAAGACCTAGTCCAAAAATGGACATCTGAGATGAATATACCATTCTCAGATGAAGAAATACAAAAGGCAAATAAATACATGAAAAAATATTCAGTATCATTGGCCATTAGAGAAATACAAATTAAAACCACACTGAGATTCCATCTCACTCCAGAAAGAATGGCCAGGATCAAGAAAACTATCAACAACAAATGCTGGAGAGGCTAAGGGGAAAAAGGAACTCTTCTGCACTGATGGTGGGAGTGTAGACTAGTACAACCACTGTGGAGGTCAGTCTGGAGATTCCTCAAAAAGCTGGGATTGGAAGTCTGATTTGACCCAGCTGTTCCACTTCTGAGCATATTCCCAGAAGAATTGAAAACACTGTATCACAGTGATATATGCGCATTCATGTTTATAGCAGCACAATTTGTAATAGCCAGATCGTGGAAACAATCTAAATGCTCATCAATTGAGGAATAGATAAAAAGATGTGGCATTTTCATACAATGGAGTACTACTCAGATATAAAAAATGATCACATTTAGATATTTATAAGTGGATTCAACTTGAGACATACTCATAAGTGAAATAAATCAAACTCACATGTGTAAATATCATATTGTCTCCCTAGTGTTAGAAATGGTTAGAGTACATAAGATACAAACCTCAACAAATACTGTGAAAGGATAAGAATCTGCTCAAAGGGGAGAAATAGTATCTCAAGGAAAAGGAGGAAAAAGAAAAAGGAAAGGAAAAGAAAAAATATCTAAAATCATATAGACACACTTTGGATAACTAAGATGATTGTGTTACAAATTCTATAAGGTCTTGGAACAAAACAGTTAACATTCATAGGTTTGGAACAATTGTGCATGTTAGTGTATGTTGATCTGAGGAATTCTTGAAAATCATTAGGTAAAATAACAACCCTAGTTATACTCCTACCACCTTGTTTTGAAGGCCTATATTACCAATGTTTTGGGCTCTTTGCTACTGCTATTTATTCATCTTTTTTGTTTCGTGTTTTCCTAGTAATTTGTTTTGTTTTGTTTAGTTTTGATTTTCCCTCTAATACAGAAAGGATAGTTATACATGTAAAGCCTTATACATGTGTAGAACTTCTCCTAAACAGTTTATGAGACTCTATTATACAATGCATGATGAAATGAACAGCTTCTTTGAAGAAAAAGAGACACTATAGTACCCAGTGCTGATTCCGTATCGTCATGCTGTGAAATCTAGTAATGCCATTATTCTTTGTTCAGAGTGATTTTAATTTTTTTGTACTGTTTAATTTCAACATACATGAAGGTATAGACAGCTATTTTGAAGAGAACGAGAAACATTATGACAGCCATTGTTGATTTCCCTAGTCTGGTTTTGAAGGCCTGTAATGCCTTCATCACTCTGTTCTGATCAGTTTAATACTATTTTGTTTTGTATGAATTCATTATGTGTGAAGATATGGACAATTATTTAGAAGAAAACAAGAGACATTACGGTAGTCAATGATGATCTCCTGCTGTCTTGCTTTGAAATCTGTGTCGTTTACATTGTTTTCTTCTGATTGGCTTTGTTCTGCTTTGTTATGTTTAGTGTTACCTTCTCAAAAAAAAAAAAACTCAAAACCCAACAATTAGGAATGAAAAGGGTGAAAACAATGGAACATGTAGAAATCCCAAAGATCATCAACGCCTACTTCAAGAACCTATATTTTAATAAGACAGAAAATACAGAAGAAATGGACAGATTCTTGGGCACATATGAATTATCAAAAGTGAATCAAGAAGCTGTAAATACTCCAGATAGCCCAGTATCAGCCAATGAAATTGAAAATGTGATTAAAAACCTAACAATGAAGAAAAAGCTCACACCTAGACGGATTTACTGTTGAGTTCCGCAAGAAAATTTAGAAACCTAATGTGACTAATGCTTAAATTCTTTAATGAAACTGAAAGAAAGAAATATTGCCAAAATTATTCGTGGAAGCAAGTAATATTGTGATACCTAAACCAGAGAAGGACTCAACCAGAAAAGAAAACTATAGATCAATCTCCCTTACAAACACTGATAGAAAAATCCTTAATAAGATACTGGCAAACAGAATACAGCAAATCATCAAGATGATACATCAAGACCAAGTAGGATTCATGCCATGGAGGCAGAGGTGGTTCAACATATGCAAATAAATATACATAATATACCATATTAACAGAGCCAAAGTTCAAAATCACATAATCGTCTCAATAGATGCAGAAAAAACATTTGACAAAGTCCAGCACTTGTTCGTGTTTAAAAACCTTAGAGAAAATTGGAACACACAGTGTTTATCTCAATCTGATAAAAGCCATTTATGAAAAACCAACAGCCAACATCACATTAAATGGAGGAAAACTGAAAAGTTTGTCTCTAAAATCAGAAATAAGACAATGGTGTCCACTGTCTCCAGTCTTCTTCAAGATAGTCCTAGAAACTTTAGCCAGAGCAATCAATCATGCAAGAGAAAGAAATAAAAGTAATAAAGACAAGTGGAAAAAAAGTTAAATTATCGTTATTTGCAGATGACATTTATTCTAGATAGAAGACTCCAAAAACTTCACTAGAAAACCAGTAGATTTAATAAGCAAATTTAGTAGCATAACTGGATATAAAGCCAACACTCAAAAATCAATAGCTTTTGTGTACACAAATAAAAAACTCAGAGAGCAAGAAATCAGGGAAATAACACCTTTTACAGTAACATTAAAAAAATGAAATACCTAGGAATCAATCTAAAAAAGATGTAAAAGATTTCTCCATTGAAAACTACAGCACTCTAAAAAAGGAAATTACGAAGATATTAGAAAATGGAAAGACATTCCTTGTTCTGGAGTAGGAAGAACCACTACAGTAAAAATGGCCATACTTCCAAAACTGTTACACATATTTAATGCAATTCTGATTAAAATTCCAACAGCATATCTCACAGAATTAGAGAAAACAATCCCACAATTCATCTGGAAGCAGAGGAGACCTAAATATCAATGGCAATTGTAGGCAAGAAAGGCAAGACAGGGGGCATCACAATCCCTGATTTGAAATTATACTATGAAGCTACTGTGATAAAAACAGTGTGGTATTGGCAAAAACAAAACGAAACAAAACAGAAAAACACCTGAAGATCAGTGGAACAGATTAGAAGATGCAGAAACAACTCCAGACATATTAAGCCACTTTATCTTTGACAAAGGTGCCAAACACATTCACTGAAAGAAAGATAGCTTTTTAATAAATGGTGCTGGAAAAACTAGCTCTGCACATACTAAAGGTTAAAATTGGACCAAAATCTTTTATCACATAGTAAATTAACTTCAGAATGGATCAAATACATACATATTAATAAATCTGCTGGAAGACAGAATAGATAAAACTGTTGAAGCCATTGGTGTAGGCAAAGACTTTATGAATAAAACTCCGATTGCACAGAAACTATCACAAAGAATCAACTCACTTTATTAAAAAGCATTTGCACAAGAGGAGAAACCACCAACAGAGTGAAGACACAATCCATTAAGTGGGAAAAAAATGTTTCCCAGGACTTCTGCAAAGGATTACTATTGAGGACACATAGAGAACTCAAAATCAATCAGACATTCCAAATTTAAAGACCCAATCCAAAAAAGGGCATCTGAGATGAATACACATTAAAACACTGAGATTTCATTTCACCCCAGAAAGAATGGCTCTTACCAAGAAATCAACCAATAACAAATGCTGGAGAGGCTGTGGGGAAAAAGGAATCCAATTTATTCCAACACTGCTATCCAAGAACATTCTCTTTAGTTGTGGTAGGCACTACAGATGTCAGTTTGGGAGAACTTTTCATACAATTTAAGGAAAGAAATACAACAGATAATTTGGAGTTAATATTAAAAACACTACTCTACAATACCAGTATTCTTTTTACTAGTCTGAGACTACTTGGCAAATTTTGTTGTTGACAGTAGGTTATATCTAAAAAATAGACATATAAATTTTTAAATGAGTGTGTATAAACTGAATGCAAGTCTTGATATCAAGAATTTCTTTCTGAAACTGCTCAAAGGGGAAAAATAACTCAAGGAAAAGGAGAAAAGAAGGAAGAGAAAAGAAAAAAGATATAAATTTATATATATACACTTAAGACAGCTAAGATGATTATACTACTAATTCTATTATTTTGTGGAACAAAACAACTAACATTCATAGGATTAGATCAATTTTGCATGTTTATATCTGGTAATCTGTGTAACTTTTTTGAAGATAACAGTATGCAATATAACAACCTTAGTTATGTTTCTACCACCTTGTTTGAAAGCCTATATTGTTATTGCTTGGGGCTCTTCATTATTGTTATTTATTTATCTCTTTTCTTGTTTTTCTTGTGTTTTGTTTTGTTTTTCCCTTTAATACAGAAAGTATAGATGTACACGTATAGGCTTATATATGCCTAGATCTTTTCCTAAAGAGTTTATGAGAATTGATTTTATTTCTGTGATATTAGCAACAGCTACTTATAAGAAAATGTGACATTATTGTAGCCATTGCCGATTTCCTATCATCTTGTTGTGAAGTCCAATAATGCTTTTATTCCTTCTTTTGATTGGTTTTAGTCTGTTTTCTATTATTTAATTTCAATATGTGTGAAGGTATGGACAGCTATTTTGAAGAGAACAAGAGACATTATGGTAGCTACTGTTGATTTCCTGTTGTCTTGTTCTAAAGTCCTGTGTTGTGTGCATTGTTTTGATCTGATCTGCTTTGTTCTGTTTTCTTTTATTCTCTTTAAAATAAAAAAGTAACTTGTTTGGAAAAGTGGAAAAAAAAAGAATTTCTTTCCTTATAAATACAAGAATATACTAAAAATATATAATGTGGTACCACATGAAATGTGATATGAAATAACCTAGTTATTATCTAATAAAATATTAATTCCAAAGAAAAGAATAAATTGGACTTATTCAACATTAAAAACTTTTACTCTTCAAAAGATACTACTAAAGAAAAGAAAAGATGATCACAGACTAAGGGAAAAAATATTTGCAAAGCACACATTTGAGGACCGGACTCTAGACTGTATATAAAAAGGCTTTCAAAATTCAAAAATAAGATGCACATTAGATTCAAATTGACACTTTAACAAAGAAAATATATGGATGCAAAATAAGAACATGAAATGATGTTTTACATCAGCAGTCATTAAGGAACTTTAAATTAAACCCATAATGAAATATCATTCATACCTACTCAAATGGCTAAAATGAAAACAATTTACTATACTTTGTGCTGCTGAGAATGGAAAGGAACTGGAATTTTCATATATTAACTAAAGGAGTGCAAAATGGCAAAACAATTTGAAAAATAATCTGATAATTTGTTAAGAATATGCATATATCTAGTACTACATGATTCAGTTATTTACTCCCAGGTATTTGTTCAAGAGAAAAGGAAATACATGTTCCAAGGTTATCCAAAAATGATCATAATGGTTATAGTTCCAAATTCCAATAACTGTTGAATGAATGAATGAATGAATGAATGTATGACTGAATAGTGCTATATATTCCATACAAAGCATACTAATGAGAAATAAAAAGGAAGGTGTTATGATGTATTTGATACCATAGATGAGTCTCAAGATAATTACAGTAAACAAAGAATATATAAAAGAATACAGACTATATGACTCCAGAAAACACAAATGTATCCAGAGAGAAAGAAAGCAGATCAGAGGTTGTTAGGGGATGCAAGGGCTGGTACATGGGAGGAGATATGGATTATAAAGAATCATGGGGAAATTTTCTGGTTGGGGATGATAGGTATTTTCACTATCTTAAATGGTTTCACGGATGCATACATACATAAAATGTCAAAAAATACACTTAAGTGTGTGCAGGTTTTTATATGACAAATATATTTCAATTAATTTGTTACAGGTAAACAGACCAGGTGTTATCTGTTTAAAAACTTCAAAGAGATGATTATAAAGTAGATACACCTCAATAGAGAAGATGAATATGCATAATACCAAAATATGAAGAACTGAAAAGAAAAATGACATTAATGTGAAGAGAGGTTGAAGGCTGACGGAGCAAAAGAACCAGAAGCTGAATTGTCCATGATTACTGTCACAGCAATGAATGTGCTACATTATTATACAAAAGCAGAAAGTGAAGTAGTTTAGTTTCAGTTAAAACGTTTGAAAAAGGAATTTGGGTCAAGTTGCGAATGGCAAAGCCGCCAACGTTTAAAATGAAGTGTAAGCAACTGAATACTTTAAAAAACATATTCCTTGTAGTCAGTTCATACTGGATGGTGTCTTTTAAACTGCAGTGTGCTCTTCAGGACAGACAAGTGTGGATCAATATCTTTAAGAAGACACACTGTACACAGTGGCCTTATCTTGAAATCTAAGAATTCTAAGACCTGGTTCCAGAACCATTATGGACCTGAAGCCAGGCTGACAGTACTGATCTGCCTTTCCTGTCTTACAATTTAAAAATAGGAAGAGAAAGGCCTGTGTTCTATAAATGAAGAGGTCAATTAAGGTTCTGAATACTTTCAGTCCTTTATGACAATCACTGTCCAAGTAAAGTTATAATTAAAAGGCATCTTTGCCTTTTTTATTGCTGTTCTCATAAAGGAAGTGGTAAGTGTCCTCTTAGTCTCAGTGTTTTTGAGAGGACTACTGTCGTATGTTTAGAAAAGGAAAGAAAAAATTCAATCCTCCAGTACACTTGCTGATCGCCTGTGTATTTCAATGGCACTTTATCACCATGGTACCCCAGTACTTGGACAGTGGCAATAATTTGGGAACAAGAACATCAAAACCACAACTCTGTGTGATGAGGCCAGTATAAACACAAAGGCATGAGGCCTTTAAAGCTGTTCCCTTTGTGTAAACACATAAAAGGCGAAAATGGATGTGGAGCCTATGGTTCCCAAGGTGATTCAAATTAAAACACAATAGCAAAGACTTCATCAATTTGAGT
>PVLA01014544.1:0-29917 GCA_004027455.1 Hydrochoerus hydrochaeris | reverse complement strand
GGGAGGGGCCGTGGCTGGTGGGGGCTGGAGGGGGGAGGGCCGCGGCTGGAGGGGGGAGGGCTGGTCTAGAGCTCAGGACAGGCAGCCTGAGCTCAGCGCGGGGCACCGGTCCCCAGAGGCTGCCAGCCACGTGAGGCCCCCTCCCTGCACTCAGGCCCCGGTGGGTGGGCCGCCGCCGTCCCGTGGCACGGTGTCATCCCCAAGCAAGGGGCGGCAGAGGCTGTGTGTCAACCCTGCTGATGACCGAGGCATTTTCGCGCGCCTGCCGGCGGCCTGTGACACAAAGCCACATCACGACCGGACTGCACTAAGACCCGCGCTGAAGAGAAACTTGGTGGGACCGAACTGATTGCAGCCAGTGGGTAGAAACGACAGAGAATGATGCTCGCTCGCTCTTGTCTCTCCTAGGGAGATGTGCGTGTGGAACGTCACCAGCGGCCAGTGCGTGCGGCAGGCCACCCTCCCCTATGGGCACAGGCACACCGCCATCTGCGTGAGTCCTGTTCTGTCCCGGGCAGCCGCCCTGAGGCCAGCAGGTCTTTGGAGGATAAAGTTTCCTTGGATTTTTATTTGCTTTTGAGGCTCACAAAGCTTTGGTGAAGGGGAGATGAGGGGCAGCAGGCGTAAGGTAGACAGGGACAGGTTCCCTGTGACGGAGGTCACCACTGTGTGTCACGATACACTGAGGAGACACGTCCTAACACACACACACACACACACACACACACACACACACGAGATCTGTCTCAAAAGACACCGCTCCACGGAATCTTCCTCCTCGTTCGTTCTCGCGCTTCCCCGTCTCATCTCTGAGAGACGGGGTGTGCTTCTCCCCCCCCCCCAAGACACACGCACGCACGCGCGCGCACGCACACACACACCCACTGCAGGCCCGGCGGCTTCACCACCTGCCGTTATCAAAGGTCCGCAGTTCCCCTCCTTTCATTTAGCCTACTCCATTCTTAACTGCTGACTCTGCTCACTGTGTGGAGAGCTGGAGGGGTCTCCGTGACCTGCTCTTCAGAAGGGATTCTGAGCCTTGGCGGATGGACACCCACTCGTGGGAGGCCGTGGCAGGCTTTCACTGGAACCGAGTGGGTTTTTAATTTTGCCTGTTACTCTTTTGAAGTGCTGGATGGTAACATTTGCCGGCTCTCTTCTGTCCCCCTTGGGCCACAGTCCTGCAGGGTGAGGAGGTCACGGAAGTTGTAATGTGCTCTGTGATCTCTAGTAAAAGTCATTTCCAAGACTTACCTTGTACAGGAAATTCTCACGTGCCCTCATTTATGTGTATCGGTATCGTGGTGGTAAGGGACCTGGCTTTGTTGTTTCTGGTTAGCTCTAAATAGCACACCAGAAACAGCTTCCTGTGAGCGTTCTATGATTTAGATAGTTCTTTCCTCAGGATCCCCATCTTCAGAAAAGTGAAAAACACAAGTCAAACCAAAGTGCAACATGAGCATTATGGAAAATAATCTCAAAGAAATTTTAGTTGTCACTCAGTTTAATGTCTTCACTGAAAGATGCTGAAACTAAAATTGACAGAAGTCTTCAACATAGTCACAATTATGTCAGAGCAGGTGTGGCAGCTGGTGCCTGTAAACCTAGCACTCTGGGAGGCTGAGACAGGAGCATCAGAATGTCAAACCCAGCCTGGGCTACACAGCGTGACCCTGTTTTAAAATAAAAGTAAAAAAGGGCTGGCGGTGTCGCTTACTACTGGGTTTAGTCTCCAGACTGAAATAGAGTATCTCTGAGGCCTAGTTTCCGTGTGGGTGACAGTGCATCTGCTCTGAACCCCCTCCCTGTGCTATAGTATTACCACTGCTCCGCCCGGATGACCGGCAGTGGCTGGCTGCTGTGCTGTGGCGAGTACCAGGACATCCTTGTCATCGACGCTGAGACTCTGGCTGTGGTGCACACACTCCTGTCCTCTCAGTCCCCAGACTGGGTCACCTGCATGTGCATTGTCCACTCCGTGCGAGTTCAAGGTAAGGGTGTCACTGGCGCTCTGTGGTGTGGTGCGTGCTCCTTGCTGCTGCTCAGGGCTGAGCAGAGCTGTCAGGGGACAGAGGGACAGAGGGAAAGGGCTGCGCGGTGCTGCATGCCAGGAGTAGCCAGAGGCTCCCCGTGTGGGCTACATAGGGCTCCCGTGTCCCCAGGACTGGCCATGCTCTCCATCCGCACAGGGACGTTTAAACCACTGGCGCTGTGGTGGTTTGTTATTGAGACAGTGGGAGCCGCATGCACTCTACTCTGCAGCCCTGCGTGACACCTAGAGGGTACTGAGTTGTCCCCACAGCCCGCATCCTGCCAGGCCACTCACATGTGACCTCTGTTCCTCTTCCAGAAGATTCTCTGCTGGCGGTGACTGTGACCGGGGATCTCAAGGTGTGGGACCTCTCCTCATCTATCAACAGCATCCAGGTGGGCAGAAACCAGTCTTCCCCAGGCTGAAACATGCCGGTGCAAATTTTGACAATGCAGAAGGAATACAGGAGTCTACCGCTATCTGCTTCCCGCCCAGCCTTCGGGTGTGGGCTTGGATCCACGACTGTGGCAATGTTGGATACACACACGTTCATGCATGGGCACACTCACATACACATGCCGACACAGACACACACGGACACAGACACACACAGACATACAGACATGGCTACATTCAGACACGGACACACAGACACACAAGGATACGGGGACACACAGACACACATGGGCACACAGGCATACAGACACTCAGGGACACGGGCGCACATGGGCACACACAGACAGACATACGGACATACGAGGATACACGTGGACACACACAGACACTCAGACACTTGAATACACTCAGGTACACACAGAGATGCACCTGCACAGGTGGACGTACAGAAGCACACGGACACACACAGACACACGGACACACCACATAGACACGGAAAGACACACGCACGGACACAGAGAGAGAGGCGCACAGGTGGATGCAGGCACTCCCACATCTCACAGGGACGCGCACAGACTCATGGGGCGTCTAGTCAGAGGTCCCAGCGGACGCCCTGGCCGAGGCACCCTGCCCGGAAGCCCCTTTCCCTGCCTTCCGTGCGGGCGAGGGCTCACCCACTGCCTGCGATGCAGGGCAGCCGTAGACAGGGAGGCGCAGTCCCTGTGCCAGCTGGGGAGGCCAGGGAGCTCCGCCTGCTGCACGCTGGGGACGCGCGTCCCACCTGGTGTTGCTTGACACTCAGGGAGCGTCCTAGTCCATGCCTGCTGTTATCTATTCTACGTCTTCCCAAAGCACTTCACTCAGCTTTTAAAATTTTAGCAGTGAATACTGAAGGTGTTAGGGAATCGCCATGCTTGTTTGCTCTTTCTTCCATGTCTGAAAGTTGGTAACCACTGTCAATCCTAAGCACCAGCACATGCTGTCACAGAATGTTTGTTGAGTGACTATATAAAATGTTTTTGGAGCCGAGTGCATTTCCTGCTCACAGCTACTCTTGCAAAATAGCTTTGTAGTTCAAAAAACCTGGAAAGATACTGGAGCCCTTTTCTTCTTTTAATGGTGTCATCTCCCACGGGGGTGGGAATAGGTTTTCTTAGAAATGGCTTGGGATTAGTGCTCACGTGTTTTCTTGCCTTTAAAGGAAAAGCAAGATGTCTATGAGAAAGAATCCAAATTCCTCGACTCTGTGAACTGCCAGGCGATTCGATTCTGCACCTACACCGAGCGACTCCTGCTGGTGGTGTGTTCCGGCTGTTGGAAGGTATCACGGACTAGACGGTGCAAATGTGATTTTTCCTTGTTCAGTGAAACAGGGATAAGAATGCGGTTTAAGGAGGAGAAAGCTCCGTGTGACAGCATCACTGAGCAGCAGATGACCTGTCCGTGGTGACTGCTGTGCACTTTCAGGGCCCGTGTTCTGCCGTCTGTTCCCCAAGATGCCCTGTATGTGGGCTGTGTGTCCTGCCCGTGTTAATAAACCACAGAACCGAACGTCTCTACCATCAGGAGTCATCGCTCACACTCAAGCACTGAAGAGAAGACCGGACCTTTCCACCTGTGCAGATTACATCTTTTAGACCTTTTCCTTCTTCTTTCCTCTGTCCCTACATTTCTTTCTGTGACGCACATTCTTTTCTCGTGACTGTATCCATGGGTACATCTGAAAAGAAAGAGAAGCTGTGTCACCGTCATTTGATAATAACCTCTTACAACCTTTTCTATAACTGGCTTAGTTAGCAAACCTATGCAGGCCTACCTGGAGGGCGATAATGTACTTTGGAGCAAATACCAAAGATACATGGTGTACCAAGGAGTGTCTACTCTCGGAACTTTTTCCTGTGCGTAATAAGTTTTCAGAGGTCCAGCTGGACTATCCATGCACGAATAAGAAGGTGCTGAGAAAGTTGAGATTCAGGGCTTCTGTTCTAGAATGAGACAGTGAGATGAGCTGAGGGCTGAAACCTACTAGGACCGGTGTGAAAGCCTAAGTCCTCGTGAAATGCCACCTTGCTGGGTAGCTGGGTAGGCAGAGCGTGGCCCGTGCCTGCGCCTGGCCATGACAGGTGGCCGTCACCGTTGGAGGGACAGGGTGGGCAGGATTCACCCTCAGCTGTGGGCGCGTGGCCCGGAGCTCTGGCCAGCGCCTGCCTGTGCTGTGTCCTAGGTGTATGATTACTGCGACTTCGCCCTGCTGTGGACGGAGGCCAGCGCCGGCGGGCGGCTCTTTGCAGGCGGAGAGGTGCTGGCGGCCCACAGGGTCCTTGTCTGGACCGAGGACGGCCGCAGTTACATCTATCAGCTGCTGAACAGGTGGGCGCGGAGGAGGGCAGCCCCCGGCAGAGTCAGGTAGCAAACGGACTCGGGGGAGGGTCATTATGGAAACGCCCGTGTGCTGCCCGTGATCAAAAACCAGAACAAAACGGCTCTGGCACGGAGAGATTTACCGCGGGCTTGGCGGCCCCCGGCTTTGTGCAGAGCAGCGGGGGACGGGGAATGAGATTAGCCATGTATAACGCGTGCAGCTGGTGCGCGCGTCCAGAAGTCACTTGTAATCATTAACCCGACGATGTCCAGCCAGGGCGGAGAGACTTGAATGGCACCATCCGGCTTGGGAGGGGTGGGGGTGGGAAGTAAGTAACCGCACAGCTTCACTCTCTCTTCCTCTCTGCCGTGCAGTGGGCTTTCTAAAAGCAGCAGCCCGGCCGACAGGAGGCTGCCGAGAGAGACCGTTTACCCACACTTGCTGTGCTCTGCCTCGGTGGAGGGAAACCAGGTAACCGGACGGGCCCGCCCGCTCCGCGCTGCAGCTGGGCCTCCGGGCTGGGCTGCCTTTGTTTCCAGTCAGCTGGGAAAGTCAGGCCGAGCCTGCTCCGTTCCTCTGATGACCAGAAAAGAGAGCTCAGCGGTTCGCGGCTGCTGCGGAGACGCTGCTGACCTCGACTGTCTGCCGTTTCTAAGTCCGATGAACCAAGTAGTATCTGTTTACAATGGGAAGAATTACCAATTTTAAAGAAAATAAGCAGAAATTAAAATTCTGATATCACCACTTTAAGTGTTTACTGTGAATTTTAAAATTTCGTTTTATGTACGTACTCATTGTAGTTGAAAAATTTTCAGGTATTTGGAAAAAATACTACAGTGTTACAATGGAACAATAATCATTTATGTAGGTTCATCAATTAGTAAATTTCTGTCACATTTACACAGTACAGGCAGCCCCCACACATGCATTAGTAAAATTTCTGTCACCGTAGATATTTGGAAAAATATTACAGTAGTACAGTAATTATTATGGACCCTTTATGTAGACTCACATGTTACTCACATTTATGTCCCCTTTATCCTGTGCAGCCCCCCAGTACACACATGCCCAAACCTCACCTTCTTTTGACCCCTCTCCTGGATGGTTTGACAACGCTGGAATGTGTCCACTCCGATTATGAAACTTTAAGAAATGGTTTTAGTCCTGAGTTTGTTTTTTCAACTTAGTATATTAAGATCATTTTTACATGTACTTAGTTTTTCTTATGAGCCACTTTCCTTTAAAAGAAATATCAGTGTGACTGCTGACTGAGAGCTGGGAATGTAATTTTGAGTTTATTGCCTGACTGAATTTTACACACTTGGCACTCTAAGAATTCCGAAAATCTAAGCAGGTATTTTCTGCAGTGGTGGGACAGTGATTTTTTTTTAAGTCTCTAGACTCAGTCATCAATTATCCGAAAAGGTTATTTCATGGACGTAGGACGAGTTTTGAATTATTAAGAAAGCGCGCACTTCCTGCAGAAGGATTGTTTGCTTAGTTAGGCAGAGTAGCTGTAGAAACCCACAGTTCAGTGATTGTCCCTGCGGCACATCAGTGAAGATCCAGAAGCTGAGAGCCGGCACCCTGAGCCGCGGAGGCACTGGGCAGCCTGGTGGCAGTGTCGGGGTCTCCTGAAGCTGCCCCTGAGCAGCACTGGGCCGCAGAGCCAGGCCCTGGCCCCTGGGAAAGATGTCACACTCATGACCTGCTCTTGCCTGGAGCTCCAGCTCCAAGGGGAAGTTGGACAACACACAGTTTGCCTTAGAAGCCCAGTGTCGGTCACGCCTTCAGGACCTTCTGACCTGCTGCAAATATCAATAGTATGTGCCCTACTTACAAATAACTTAATTTCTCTCTCAGCAAGTCATTATTGATGCACACGACACCTGTCGATTTTGTGTTGATTTTGTGTTCTACCATAGTGATGAATTTGGTTATTAATTCTTGGAGTCTTTTGGTAAGTTTTTGGGGTCTTCTATGTAGAGGATCATGACATCTGCAAACAGTGTGACTTTTTCATTTCCTGTACGCATCCCTTTTGCTGCTTCTTCTTGTCCGGTTGCTCTTGCTCATGTTTCCAGGACTGTGTTGAACAGGAGCGGAGATAGCAGGCATCCTTGTCTTGGTCCTGATTGTGGAGGAAAGGCTTTTAGTTTCCTCCTTTAATATGATGTTGGCAGTAGGCAGTAGAGGAATGGCGTTTATCAGATTGAGATAAGGTCCTCCATGCCTCTTTTTGTCAGGGTTTTTATCTTGGATGGATGTTGGATTTTGTCAAAGGTGTCTTCCACGTCCACTGAGATGATCATATGATTTTTGTCCTCGCTCTGATAATGTGATAGGTTGCATTTATTCATTCGTGTGTGCTGAACCATCCCTACATCCCTGGCCTGAGTCTTTCTTGTTCATGGCTTATGCTATTTTTGATGATTTGTCACATTCTGTTTGCCAGTATCCTGTTGAAGTTGTTGCATCTGTATTCATTAGAGAGAACAGCCTTTAGTTTCAGTCTTTGTCTGGTTTTGGAGTCAGGGAAACCTTAGATTCCAGGAATGACTTTAAGAGTACTCCTTCCCTTTCAGTTTCATTCTGGATCTTGAAGAGTACTGGTGTTATATCTTGCCTAAGTTTTGCAGAATTGAGCTGTGACTCCATCTGGGTCTGGGGTCTTTTAGTTGGTATTTTTTTTAAATTACTGCTTCTATTTTATTGCCTGTTGTTGAATTATTTAGGGTTCAGTTTTGGTAATTCATGTGTATTGAGGAATCTGTCCATTTTTTTGTGACTCCTCCAATTTATTGGCATGGAGGTTTGAAAAGTAGATAGTTGGTAATAATCTTTTGGATTTTGGCAGTGTCTGTTGTGGTTTCACCTTTTCCATTTCTGACTGCATTGATTTGAATCTTTTTTGGTAAGATTGACTAAGGCTTTGTCTGTTTCATTTATTCTTTTGAAAAATCATATTTTCAGTTCACTGATCTTTGTATTATTTAAGTCTCAATTTCACTGATTTGTGCTCTGATCTTTATGATTTCCTTCTTTGTACTAGCTTTGGGCTTGGATTGTTTTCATTTTTCTTGGACCTGAGTTGCATCACTAAGTTTTTGTTTGGGTTTACTTTGAATTTACTAAGAAAGAAATTATGCAAAGAATATCACCACAATATAGGAAAAAAATTAAATACTGAAAATTTAACCTAAGTAAGGACATAAAAGACCTCTGCAGTGAAAACAGTACTCTGAAGGAGACCAAAAAAAATGGAATCATATCAAATTAAAAAGCCTTACAAAAACCACCACCAATGGAGCAAAGAGGCAGTCTGCATCATAGGAAAAGCACTTTACCAGTCCTGCCTCAGACAGAGGACATACAGAAAGCTGAAAGACAATTAAATGCCTCAATAAAAGACCCAGTCAAAAACTGGGCAAGTGAAGCGAGTAGACACTTCTCAGAAGACGAAGCCAGTGAACACGTGAAGAAATGGTGGGCGCTGCTGGCCGCTGGAGCAGTTCAGATGAAAATACTGTGACTCCACGTGACTGTGACTCCACGCCCTGCAGGAAGGAGGGCGTCATCAAGACATCAGATGAAGCAAAAGCTGTCCAGGGTGCGGGAATGTAATCTAGTACAACTGCTGTGGGAAACAGCCAGGAGATTCTTGAGAAAACTGGAAACCTCATTTGACTCATCTGTCCCCTTTCTAGATATCTTCTCAGATGAGGTAAAGACATTGTGTTGCGGTGACCCACGCGTACCCACTTACGGGAGCACAATGTATCATACCTAGGGCTTGGCAGCAGCCCTCAACAGGTCCTCAGCAGGCAAATCTATATACCACGGAGCACGTAAGGAAGGGTAGACACGACCTGCACTTAGGTCACTGGATGGACCTTGAGACCTTAATGGCCAGTGAAATAAATCAGACGTGTACTCTGAAATGTCGCATAGTTTCTCTGATAGGAGAAACCCAAAGTACTGCATAAATAAAGAGACAACTAAAGCCAGGTAATGGAAGCAGGGAGACAGAGCCTTCAGATGAGGGAAGGGGTCTGGAGGTGGGGGAGCAGGCCAGGAGGGGAGGAAAGAGGCTGCCACGAGAGCCGAGATGCGGCAAGCACGCGCCGGCCTTCCACGAGGAGGTGACAGTGGCAAAAGCTAAAAACAAAAGAGATGAAAAGGAACTTGGAGACACTGCTGGGAAGCCGCTTTGTTTCTCAGCATGTAAAGCGGGTACATTGATGCGCCTTCTGTGGAAAATTCCCGCTCAGGCCACCGCAGTTGTTTCGAGTCTCAAGTCAGGAAGCGGGCGCCGGGGCTGGGTCTGAAGCTGAGCTGGAGGGAGGGAGGGAGGGAGGGAGGGGGGGAGGGAGGCCGCAGCGCCTCCGTCCAGTCCTCTCCTCACGCTGAACGAACGCCAGCCTCTGGGACAACGGCTCTGGAGACGTGTCTGCAGCCTGGCAGGACCTGCGGGGACACACATGGGGAACGCCCGCCTGACTCCTTGGAGCTGGTGCCTCGTGTGCTCCTTGGAGGCACGGGGACCTGTCTGAGCAGGTGGCTGGGGTTTGCTTCACTTTCCCCGCCTCAGCACCGGCAGTGGTGATGACGGTGCCTCCTTCCCAGCTTGGCTGTGCAGGTCACACGCCGTCCTTGCTTAGCTCTTCATAGCCTCTGAGAATGCACCGCAGAGACCGCCACTCCTCCACTGAAGTCCCCACCAGAAAACGAGGTGTTTTTTTCCAGGAGCTGTTGCTTTCTTTGGCTTCTTTAATTCTGGCACCAGCAGTTGGCCTTCTGTACAGGATGCCTTTTATTTGTACTTCAAAAAAGGGCTTGGTTTTGATTTTCCTATCACTTAATCATTCTGATCCCTGTGAGTACGTAATCTCCCCGGGAGCCTGACTGGGAGCAGCTGCCTCTCGTACCCTGAGTTCACAGTGGATCACTTGCTGCGTCTGTGTAGACGCTGCCTCAGAAATCACGAGTGCAGTTTGCATCCACCATCCACAGCACCATGCATAGCGTGGGTCGGATAACACTGCGTGGAACACAACACGTGTCATAACTTGCTGCTGCCTGTGTCTCTGGGAGGGAAGCAGCCCTGGCTCCTGGCTGCCACATCTGTGTGAGACCAGTGGCACAGGCTTATCCTCAGGATTATTTGCATACGTGTGTGTGAAGCTCCCACGATGACGTGCGCACGTAACTGCCTAGGAACACAGAGACACAGCCAACCAGTGTGAGGTCCCCTTATCCACTCTGAAGTTCAGCTGATGGCTTGACTTTTGGGTTTGTGAAGTCATTTTGTTCAAAATCACTGGTCATTCTCTTGAGTTCACTTGAAACTTTTGAAACCGTGGGGAATAAAGGGGAAAGACATGGTTCAGCTATGAAGGTCTCACTCCTCTGCTTGAAGCCAGCCGCTGTCCCATCTGCATTGCACCCGCCCTGCCTCAAAGCTCCCCTTTGCTTTGCAGAGCCTTCCCTTTGTCATGGGCTACATGAATGAAAGGAAGGAACCTTTCTACAAGGTGCTGTTCTCTGGAGAAGTGTCAGGGAAGATTACTTTGTGGCACATCCCGGATGTTCCTGTGACCAAGTTTGATGGTTCTCCTAGAGGTAAGAGGTCTCCGTTTCCTGTCACATCTCTTCTGAGAACTGATGTATAATTCAGCGCTGTACCAAGTTCCTTAACATGGGCCTTCAGACAGGGCAGTTTTTCTCACACGTACCACTGTGTGTTAGATGCTAACGTACAAGGTATGAGCAAAATACACAGTGAGTGTTTCAACAAAAAACCCTGCATTACTGTAGAAGCCACATGGCCATGAACCTCTTCAGAATGCGCCTGTGTGCTTCTCCCATCTGTATTGCCGCCTGCTGACTCTGTTCTGAAAGTCTTCTCTCCTGAGTGTCTTTATAAGGCACGACCAAAAATTCAGTGAACACTGAGTTCTATTTAACAGAAAGTCAGGCTCCTAAAAACAATTAAGATGCGTTTTGTGTATGTATCAGCTCCCCAAGACAATGTGGTCATTATGTGCTATAAACATACACTAATCTAAATTTAGAAATTAATTTAAAGATGACAGTTTGTCCTCATCTACCTTATTCACCGGATCTAGCTCCCTGCAACTTAGGGCTCTTCCCCAAATTCACAGCAGCCTGGAAGGGATTTGGGCTGCCAAGGCAGCCAGGACCCTGCACCTAAGATGCTCCACGAGGAATGAGAGAGACACGGTACAGACCTCCAGACAGTCCAAGTGACACCCCAGCCTGGCAGCCTGCGGGGCCGTAGATATGCCAAGTTCATGTTCTCTGAAATCAAGAATGAATTCGGGGAACCGTGGAGTGAGAGTAGAAAGTGTGTACTGAGAGAAAGAAAGCCTCTAAGAAAGGTAAAAGCTGGCTCAGGTGGCCCAGGGATCCCAGTTCTCCAGGGAGTTTTACAGGGTAAAACCGTGAGGTGAGGCAGGTTCAAGGTGGGACAAAGCTATAGTCAACTAATAAGATTAGGAATACTGTAACCTAGGTAATATTGACCCAGTGGAAAATCAGAAAGTGGGTATGAGATGGGACAAAACTATGGTCAACCAATAAGATTACAGCAAGTATAATCACGTAGATAATACTGATTAAGAAAGGAGGAAGCAGTTACAAAGCTGCAGGGGAGGAATGGGCTAGGGAGGTTTCAGTCCCTAGCCTAGGGCTATGGATGCCTGTTTAGAGTATCAGTTACTGCTATGCTCCCCAGGAGAAGGGTGTGGGTGTCCTCATTTCTCTTTGTCTTACCCCTGACCTTTAAGGAATATGCCTCTAGCCACAGTTGTCTGCTGCACTGACCTCTCCAGGGCCTGGCCCTATCTGACTGCCTATAGTATTTCTAAGTAACTTAGCTATCTCTTAATATTTTATTGTAATAATTTTAAAAATATTTAAACCTTCACTGTAGTTTTTGATCACATCTCTGAAAAGCAGGCATAAATGGGAAGCTTACAGGCCTGATTCACAAGGGGTGGATTCGTGTGTGTCTGGATTCCAGTCTTGGGTGGTTTTGAAGACAGTGTCTCAATTCCATTTTCCCTATTATGAATCGATAACCCCAGATGCCCCCTTTCTGTATGTTTTCCTCTTAGAGATACCGATCACTACCACCTGGACCCTTCAAGATAATTTTGACAGGCATCAAACAGTGTCCCAGGCAATCCTTGGCCAGTTCTCTGGGCGTGGAGACGAGGCAGCAGCTGAGGTTGTCACAGTGTCAGAGTACGTCCCCGGCCTGGGCAAACTCATCTGGGGCTGCGAGGATGGGACCATCTTCATCACGCAGGCCCTGAGTGCTGCCCAGGCAGGCCTCCTGGACCTCGGTTCTGTGCTGAAAGGTGAGTGGATCTTACTGGGCCCCACTCACTTGCTTATCCAGGCTTCCGTCTCAGGCCTCACCAAAGAGCATTCAGGACCTCAGGGATGTGAGCGATTGCTGACCCGCTTGTACACATTTTAATATTAAAGCAAAGCTCACACAGAGCACCCAGGCAGAAAGTACCACCATGAGAAGTACCTCTCCCTTACCGACCTCGCACTTGCTTTTATCAAAGGCAGCCATAGAAAACAGTTTCTGTGTACTCTGCCTAAAATTTTCCATGTACACACAAGTACATAAAGTATAGAGGTGAACATGATTATAATTTTAACATAAATACAAGCTTACCTCACACACTTTGCTAAGATGTCTGTAAAATTTTTTAATAAAGTATTTTGATGTTCATCCTTTATAATCATATTTAAATGACTAATAATCATCAAATTTAAATATAAAAATCTCCTTCATTGGTGTTTATCTTTTGTAGTCTTTAAGTATGTTAGACTAACGTACTCACAGGATCGTATATCCTTACACATACAGGTAGGTATAGCTGTAGTACTCATCCCTCGGAGTAGAATTACTGGATCAATGTTTGTTTTTAGTTTTCGTTTGGGAAATATATCTAAAGGGTTCTGTAAAGCTGGGCATGGTGGCTCACACCTATAATCGCAGCACTTAGGAGGCTGAGGCAGGAGGACTGCTTCCAGTTCAAGGCCAACCTGGGCTACACAGTGAGTCGAAGGCCAGCCTGACCTGCATAGCAAGACCCTGTCTCAAAAGGATAAAAGACTGTAAAGTACTTAGGTCCACAAACTTGCATGTGCAGTGGTAACTTACACAGATGCCCTTGCCTTCAAACCTTTGTCAGCTTTGTGTGCTATTTAGCTTTAAAAGCTTTGCCAATTGGGGAAAAAATAACATCTTCCTGTTTTAATTTTTCTTTGTTAATAAAATCTATACTTCTGTTTATGTATCTTTGTGCATGATTACAGCAAATATTTAAACACCACTGTGCAGTAAATAGTCTGTATAAATGGAGGAAAACAGAAGGGGGTTGAGATTTAGATTGTGTAGGAAAACTGTACACCACTGTTAAAATCGCGTAATTCCTATTAGAACGTGAGACTGAGGAGGAAATCTAAACCCCACTGGCCTGGGCTTGGCCCACAGGGGCTCTGGGCTTCCTGGCCAAGTCCTGAGTGTTTCTGATTTGTGACTCAGTGACACCTGGGAACAGATGGCTGCAAGCAGAATATGGTGATGTCCACAGCCGCATGCTGCTGAGGAGGTGGTGAGGATCCAGGACCTTGGCGTTTCATCTAGGCCGACTTGCCTTAATGTCGGGGGAAAGCAGGAACTTAGCAGCCGAGTTAATGTTCCTGAAGCTTTGCCAGGAGGTGAAAGGCAGGATGCGCCTCATGGGTCAGGGTGACTAAAGTGGGTGACGGGTTTGAGGGTTCCTCTCTGACTGGGATGAAGGGAAGTTGTAGTGTGTGGTGCTCGTGAGTTTCAAGGCATTCAGGTCACGGTGAGGAGGGTGAAGGAGAAGGTGGTGGACAGAGGAAGAAAGTGCCCAGCGCAGAGTGTCAGCACAGATGTGCTCTGAAATACCTGAGGGGCCGCTGCATGCCAGGCACAGTGCTGGGGACCATGGCTTCATCTCACTCATGCCACCTGGAAGTCCTTCCAGGGTAGCATGGCTGTCACCTGGCCTTCCAGAAGCGGACCCAAGCTGTGGGTCAAAGCACACTTCTGTCCATGTGTCCAGCACCAGCTCTAGGAGTGATCAACCTGAGGAAAGGGCAGGTCTCCTTAGTAGCAAATCTGTGCCCTTCCCCGTCTGGCTTGGCTTCTGACACTTGGACCTAACACCTGCTTATCTGAGCCTCACATGCTTTTATCTGTGCAGTGAAGATGTAGAACTCGGTAATGTCAACATGTTCTGAAGCGAAATGCTCTCAGTTCACACTGATGTAAAGAGCAGCAGTAATAATTTAGCTGCTTTTGTGGGCAGAGAAACGAACTGTTCATTTCTTTAGGACAGTGCTGTTTCATGGTACGAGAATCGGTGGCTGGCTACACCTGTAAAGGGTTCATAGGCATGGAAAACCAACTTCAGTGCTTTATCCAAACCCTTTTTCGACTTCTGATGAGGGGCCAGTTCTCTAGCCCGGGGTAAAGATGGACTGCTCTCTAATTCTTTTAGCCAAGAATGTGCTTGCATTAAAAATATAGAAAAGAAAATGTCAGTTATTCCTGAACAAAGAAAGTTTTGCACTGTGTGGTGTTGGACTGTTTTCCAGGTTCCCCTTCTCACAAAGTCCTTAAAGGCCACCAACAACGTGTAACTTCAATGCTGTACCCTCATGGTCTCTCCTCAAAGTCGGACCAAAGCTGGCTGGTGTCGGGGGACCAGAGCTCCTGCGTCATCCTGTGGGACATCTTTACTGAAGACGCGCTGCATAAGTTCTTTCTGGAAGCTGGCCCTGTCATGAGCCTTCTCATGTCACCAGAGAACCTCACAGTAAGTTAGGAAGAAAAAGCACATCCAGATCTGGGAGTCATGTAACACTGCGGGATATTTTCAAAAGCAAGAAAAAATGGCCCATGTTCTCAGTGCAAAAAAAGTCCATGTATCCATAATATAACTGATGGCTTTTTTCATGTTTGTTTCCAATCTTTTATGTTAACTGTATTCTTACACCAATAATTTGGTTCTACAGTAAATGTTTATTGCAACTTTACAGTAAAAACTTTTCCAAGAACTTAGAAACATTTTTTCCTTTTTTCTCTAATTCTCTGTAGTAATGTTTTAAAAATGAAATAGATAATGCAAAAACAAGTCAAACAATGTAAGAATCTATACATTAGAAATTAACGTGTGCCTTCAACCATCTCCTTTTGTAATACTGAAAGTTACATTATCTTTCATGAATTTTTATTTATTTCTTTAAATACTTATTGAACTTCAACAGACTTACGATCACCTACTTGTGTTAGGCAAAAAATGAAATAGTTTTGGGTATAATTTTTTTATGAATTGTCAATTGAAATTCTGCCTGTAGAGAGCTTTATTAAGTATGAACAACCAACTTTTGCATTTTCTATGTAAGGTAAGCATAAGGTAACACAAGTCAAGTGATTTTATAAAATAGTTGATTAGTTTATAATGTTATTTCTCTATAATATTATGAAAAATCAGCTCTAAATTAAACACGGAGTCTAAATTAAGCCACAGGAGTCAGTATTCTAGCAACACATGTAACCAAACAAAGCAGTGAAACTACAGCAAGTCCTTAGTTTAGTGAGCTTCCCAGGGCGAGGGGGAGCGCCTTCTATTCTCAGGGTCCTCCTTTCTCTTTTCTTTGTTGTTTTAATCATCCCCTCTCCCTTCAACTGCAGGGTGGGCATCTGCCTGTGTCCCTCCTGCCCCTTTTCACTCCAACTCCCATGCGGGGTCATTGTCAGCAGAGTAGCACAGCAGCCCCAGTGACGTCTGGGACAAAACTCGACAGCGAGGGCTCAGGGCCCTTGGAGGAGAGTCCAGAAGCCAAGGTCCCCTGCACCCCAAGAGGATGCTCCTCCATCAGTGTTCCCTTCTTTTGCTGCTTCTTAAGAATCCACCTTCCAGCTGCCTCCACTGGCCTTGCTGGAGTGGGGGTGGGTTGGTGTGTGTGTGTGTGTGTGTGTGTGTGTGTGTGATCTCCTGGACCTGTGAGGTGGCTGAGTTCTCCAAGGCCTGGGGCAGCTGGAAGAAATAACTTCAGATCCATTCTGCAAGTCCAGGCCACTTGTGTGTTCCTTTCGCCATATTAAAATATGTCACCTCAGGATTTCTGAAGTCTTTCTGGAATGAGTGGGGAAAGCAAAGATGTCCCCAGAGCCTCACAGAGGTGAACGTGGGCCCCAGGAGAGGCTCAGCAGTGCCTTCCACACAGCAGCTGAGCTTCCAGGCAGCACACAGCCTGCATGCGTGGCTGGGTCCTAACCTGGATGAAGGTGAACACACACTGACTTTTCACAGCATCTTAATACTGTAGTCCTGTGAGAATATTTTTGGCCCTATGTTTTTGAGGCTGTGCATTCAGATGCAGTCAGCTAAAGCTTACCTCTTTTAGACCACGTCTACACTGAGCTTCCTGTTTGGATCAGAATCGGCATAGTTCTGGGAACAGCACCAGATCACATCCTGAGGCTTTAAGTGGAAATGCTCAGCTCTGATACCCTCGGGCCTAAGCTTGTGTCTACAAATAGCTTCCTCTTGTGGCAGCAAATTAGCTCTGGGGTTTATTTTATTCTGTGTTGTTTCCGACTCTGCCTCTCGCCACCTGAGCTAGCTGGGTGATGCTCAAGCCCTTCACTTATCTCCTGAGCAGTCTGGTCAGTCCCTTCTCCTTCCCCGCGTAACCTTCCTGCGGAGTTGCTTAGCTTAAACTCCACCCTGCGTCCCAAGGGCATCCGCAGAGGGCAAGGGCGAGGCAGAAGTGCCCTTGGGTTAACCATAGGGCCATGACAAAATGCTGTACGTTTTGTTCCTTAGGACTGAATCAGGGAAAGGACCCGATTCAGTCCTAAGGAAAACGCTCACCCACTTACTAAGGGAGCCTGTCGCTGTCTCCCAGCCCAGGGACGACTGGACGGTGTGCTGTGTGTGCGGCGACCACTCGGTGGCCCTCCTGCACCTGGAGGAGAAGAGGCCCCTCCTGCAGGCCCGGAAGCACCTTTTCCCTGTCACCACCATAAGGTGGCACCCCGTAGAGAACTTTCTGATTGTTGGGTGTGCTGATGACTCTGCCTACATCTGGGAAATTGAAACAGGTAAGCCGGGTTTTCACCTGTTTCCATCCTTCCTGTACTGATGACGGGCGAGCGCTTGGCCAGGCAGAGGGGAAGTCCAGAGAGGGCAGCGCAGAAGCCCCCTGGGCCCGGCCCTCCGAGGGCTGCACTCGCG
Source organism: Hydrochoerus hydrochaeris (assembly GCA_004027455.1). Lineage (NCBI taxonomy): Eukaryota > Metazoa > Chordata > Mammalia > Rodentia > Hydrochaeridae > Hydrochoerus > Hydrochoerus hydrochaeris. Next base: position 12,807 of record PVLA01014544.1, on the reverse strand, counting down.
GGCAGAGCAGCCAGCAGCCCCGCTCAGATCCTGACCCGCTGCTGACTGGCTGATGGGGCGTGCTCAGGAATGGGCCGGATATTTCTGGAAGCTATAAATAAAAACATAAGTTATCTGCTTTAATTATTAACAAGAGAGAAATTTAGTGTCCTTCTGGTCTCAAATTATCATTGCATTCTGCCTTCTTCAGCATACTCACCATCTCAGCAACATTTTGAGCTAATTGATGATCCGTAATAATGGAAGGTAATTAATTATAAAACTCCAAAAAGTTGAGTCAGGGAAACTGAAAACAGAATGGCTCGCTGGAACTTTTAATACTGGGCTGCAGAGAACGTTCGAACGTGAAAGGGTTTTTGAAAAGTTTCACTGCATGACCACAGATTAACCGTGATGCATTTCAGAAAACACTGGGACCAAATCCCAGGAGGAGAGGTGACTGGTATATGACCGTCAGCTGGACTGAGAGTCCACTTCCCGGGGAGCTGTGTGATCGTGTTGATGAATCCATGGTGGTTTTATGTCGGGTGCTATCACTCTAGCGGGTAGTTTATAATACCAGTTTAGAGCAAGACTCCACTAAAGTAATTGCTGTGTGCTTTGCCTTTTGCTGTCGTGTCTTAGTGATGACCGAAGTGCCTGAGTTCCCTGGGTCTCACGTTGGCACCTCATTTTACAGCTCTGACAGCTCTCATGTCTGTCTCCCTGGGGCAGGCAGGGAAGGCAGGAGTCACCATTTCCCTCAGGGGAGCAGCAGCTCAGCAGGGAGATGCGTGCAGTTGGACAGCCAGTGCTGACCTGCAGAGGGCTGGGTGGTTTGTGCACCATACCTGTGGTTTAGGAGAGTTGTCGCATTTTGGGGTGTGGCTGGCAGCTGGGTACAGTGGGTGAAGTCAGCGCTGGAGCCTGGGGTTGCCCCAGGACCTGTGCATGAGCCCGAGTTCCTTAGCATGCGGCATGATAGCGAATCTTTTAGATTTTACCAGTGCCCAAACTGCAACCCCACACCCACTTCCTTACCACCAAGCACCAAGGCTGCAATAAAATCTTTAGTTTAGGTAAAACAACTGCTGTCCGACATTCAGCTGCCAGGGCAATGTGGCTCTTCTGCCGATGGAGAGGGCTTCCTGCAAGCCTGCTGTGGCATTTGTGCCTTAGGTTCGCCACCACTGCTGTTGATGATGGACCCCAGCTGGTCCCGCCAGGACCCCTTGGGCCTTCACCTGGTCCTGATACTGTGGGGGTAGAGGAAGGGCAGCAGTCACCCACTGGTGACTCTTGAGATCATATTTATGCCCATTCTGTTTTATTTCTGTGAATTTTTTTTTTTAGTATCCCCCCAGGTACATAATTATATGTTGGAAAACATTGGAAAAATAAAGAAACATGAAGAAAAACAAGTAATCCCTTCCACTGCCCAGATATAAATGCTGTGCATATTTTGGTGCTCTCTGCTGGAATTATTCCTGTGCTGATACACAGATGCCAACACTGTCCTTCAGTCATGGTCCTGGCAGGATGCAGAATCCAGCTCCAAGATGTGGCAAGCCAGACTTTACTGAAGGGAGGGTTTTCAAGGTCACAGGGAGGGATGTGGGGAGAGGCAGCCACCGCCACCAGAGCGCTTTCCCTGCAGACTGAGGCTGTTGAGGAGAGAGGTTCTTGCTGTTGCCCATGAGAGTGGATGTTCAGGGATGAGGGGGCACTGGTTACCCCTGAACTCAGGGAGGAGCAGCCCCACAGATGTGCAGGGATTCGCCTCCACTCATCCAGTGCCCGTAGGAGTTGGAGGGGAGACTGTGCCGTTCTAGGGTTCAGTCTCGCTGTGATAGAGCAGAACACCCAGGGGCAGGGAGGCAGCGGGGGCTGGCGAGTGGACAGGGGTCACATGGTAGCCATCCTGGGTGCTCCAGGACTCCCCGCAGTGGGCTGCTTAAGCTGCTTCCTGTCACAGGGTTTGTGTTAGGATGACCATGTCTGGTACTGACACACATTTAATGCCATGCTCACCCAGAACGTTGGTTCCCAGCGAAGCCATTTACCCTACATTGCTGGCTTGGGGTATTGACACAGCTCAGCAGGAAGGACCTGGTCACTGCTGCTGTGTGACTGGACACTAGCATCCCGTGTTGTGATGGCAGTCGTTTCCTGGCAGTCCCAGCGAGTTCGGTGGCACCCTGTGTCTTGGCTGAGGGCCACCTGTAGGCAGGGGCATGGGGCTCCTTATCCTCTTGCGTTTAACACTGGCTTCCTTGTGGGTTCCTTTAACATGGGTGTTTCTAACTTTGCTTAAAGTTGAGCAACCTCCTTTCTCTGTCCCAGGCTGGATTTGCGATGGCTAATATGGCTCTGTAATGTTCCCAGTACTGACGTTTAGTTTATCCCTTCCTGGTGGGAAATGCTGGGAGCAGAAGCGGGGACACACAGTGCAGCCAGGATGGCTTGGCTGCAGAGTGAGTCTAAGGGGTGTCCCCGTGCACAGTGCCTGGTCTTGAGGAGAGGCCTGGCAGAGGGCAGGACGATTGAGCCCGAGGGCCCGGGGCCTTGGGTGGTCAGTGTATGGGAGTCCCTCTGGCCTCTGGACAGTCCTGGGGCTGTAGAGCCCTGATGGCCGCTGTGAGTAGGTCCCTACTGGCCTGTCTGAGTCTCCTCAGGGCTGGGGCTGTGCGGTCCCCAGATCTTCTCCCTGGGCTTTGCCCTGGGCTTGGCGCGCAGCTGCCCTCTCCTGAGGCCTAACCCGAGTCCCCGTAAAGGGTCGTTTTGGTGCCGCCCCCCTTGCTCGCCACCCCTCTGCACACCTGAGGGAGCAGTGAGTTGGTCTGAAGTGAGCTGTCAGACCTTCCAACCCAAGGACACCCAGGGAGAAGACAGGAGCAGTCAGGGTGAGCGTTTGGGGGAAAATCCCTGACAGGAAGGGCCAGGGAAGGAGATGAAGCCACAGCTTCTCACAGGGCTCTGCACTCCGGTGGGGCCACCAGCACCATGGAACCGGAAAGGGTGGGCATCCCTCCCTGGAACAGGGGTACAGTTGTGTGCATAGGAGGCCAGGAGCTGTGTGCACAGTGGCACCTGGGGAGAGGCCAGCACCCGATGTCAGGAACAGTCCTGGTCTGAGGGCCTGTTCCTGGCTAAAATCGAAGCCCTGGTACTGAAGTGGCCAGGGCACCAGTGTGCGCAAGGGTCTGCTGGACGCTGGTCGGAGGGGAAGATGCCGCACCTCGCATGCGCTCCTGGCGGGGACCTGTGTGTGCGAAACCGACGCTGCAGCCCTGGCACCCAGGTTACCTAGTCACCGTGGGTACCTGAGTGCTGATTCCCCTAAGTGCCTCGGGTCCCCCGGAGATAGCTGCTCACTGACAATGAAATTCGAGATAATCCTGGGGACTTTTGTGCTCACAGTGTGTCACAGAACACTTGTATAATGGATTTCTTGTGAGTGACTCTTGTGTTACTAAAGTAACTGCTACCATTGAATTTTTTTTGTTATGCCAACGACCTGTGTCATGAAGTAGGGCTTAGTAAACAACCGGATTTTTTTTTAACAACTAGATTTTTTTGTGAGGAAATGAAACCTTATTTTTTCGAAAATAAAACATTTCTGTGTAAGATGTTCAGGAAAACCTTCTTCTTGCACGATGGGATGGAAGATGCGTTCATCTTTGTGGACCATAATCCCCACTGCCGATTTCTCATCTGTGCTGTGATGGTTGAAGAGAAGCCTTCGATAAATCTCTGAAAGCCAGGGGCTGCGTTCCAATAAAGCTTTATTTCCAGACAAAGGCAGCAGGAGCTGGGATCTGCAGACCCTTGAGAGCAGCAACTGATGTTTTTGAAGACCGTTGCTTGTCCTGTGCATATACAAACCTGCAGAAAAAGAAATCAATTGCGTGATTGCACAACAATGTGAATGTTTTTAGTGCCGTGAAATTGTACACCAAAAAAACACAAAACAAACAAGCAAATATATAAAAATCATTGTTGCCATGACAACTCTTTCCTGAGCAGGCTCATCCTCAGTTTGTGTGTGCACTGGGTGGGGTGGGGCGGACAGGTGGCTGGCTTCCGTGAGGGCTGGACACAGCTGTGCGGCTGAGGTCTCGGGCTGGTGTTGGCCCGCTCCTGCTCTGGCCCAGTCCTCACTGTCCAGCAAAGCAGGTGGGGGGCCAGGGAGCTGGAGAGAGGAGGTGGCTGGGAGTCCTGACCCCACTCTGGAAGGTGAGGTCGAGGTGTCTCTCAGAGCTGGCTCTGTGGCCTGAACTCTCCAGGGCAGAGGGGCACTGGGTGTGGCAGGGGCAGCCTTTCCCCAGGAATTCAGAATAAAACAACGGTGGACTTCAGAGTTTGCATCTCATATATGGAATCACCTGTTTCTTGATGTGTTTTTTCTGTTGGAATCAGTAGTAATTAGTTAGAAATTTATTCCATCGACAGTGATGTTATATAATGAAGCACTTGTGTTTCTGTGGATTCAAAATTCAAGATCTTTTTTGTTGTTTTTGTTGCCTTTTTTGAGACAGGGTCTCACAGTTCAAGTTGGCCTTGAGCTCACTTTGTAGCCCAGGCTGGTCTCGAACTTGCAACAATCGTCCTGCCTCAGCTTCCTGAGTATTGGGATTACAGGCATGCACCACTGCACCTTGCTAAAGTGCAAATTCCTAAAAAACTTTTTTAAAACATTCAGAAAGATGCATAGTATCAACTAAGAGCTAGTAGGACACACTTGAAGAAAATATCCAGTGTTGAATTTTGCTCAGATCTGAATTTGTTAAACCGTTTAGATCGAGGGGGTGGAGAATCCACACGTGTGGGACACAATTCCTCAGAAACACCATCCAGAGGACCCGTGGACAGGACCGTGTGTCAGATTCTTACTCTGCTGGATCAAAAACCAGCCAGGTCCACCACGAGCGGTGGTCCTGCTCTCGTCCAGCTCTACTTGCAGCATCCTCTGATAGCGGGCACTAGCGAGAGGAGTTTAAAAATGACCCTAGCAGCGACCTCCACCATGCTGGGGGCGGTTTGGCTTGGTTTTCTCCAGGTTGCGCCTTTGCCACACAGCCGAGGCGTCATCGCCATGCGGCATAAGGGTGGACTTTGGCCAGCAGCGTCCCGTACAGTCCCCTCTCCAGCTTATCACGTCCTCAAGGCCACACTGCGCTGTGGTGGCAGACACAGACAGAACCCTCATGCTTCCAGGGAAGAAAAACAGGATATGTTACAGCACGGGGTGGGCTTTCCCATCTTACCCGTGCCGAGCCCTCTCTTTTATTGTAATTTCTGATGTTACCACTCAGCACGGCCTTTCCGCTTCCTGTCTGTGCTTTGAGTCCCCTTTCCCTCCACCACGGCCCTGGCCGTCACAGCCAAGCTGTGATCCGCCGTCTTGGTTCATGCAGCATTCTGTGTGCGTGCGCTTGTGTGTGTGTTCATCCTGCAGCTGGGGATGTGGTCTGTGTTTGAAGTTGAGCAGCTGGCTATTTGCACAGCTGTTGGAAGTACCATCTCTTCATAGGCAGTGGTGCCAGGGGAGCTAACAGCAGCCTCAGGAGTCCGACCGCCCTGGTTTTCGTCTTCTTCTGCCCTTTCCCTGCTGTGTTCCACTAGTCCAGTGTGAACTCTTCCCTGAGAAGTTAGGTCTCCATGGCAGCGGGCACTGATTAAATGGTAACCATTGTTTATGATAAAACCTTGCAAATTGTATCATCCGTAAACTGTCACCGCCCCTCCATCCTTCACTCTCCAGCTCTGCTCATTTGGGAGGCTGCAGAGGGGCAGGGAGGGTGCTAACCTCTGAGGCTGGAAAAGCCGCAGCACCCAGACCCAAGCAAGCAGGCGTGGCGTGTGCGGGGGTCCCTGCTGCAGACCGGAAGCTCATGGGGGAGAGCGCGTCACGTCCTCTGTGGCTGTCATAGCTCAAGTCTTTCCTGCTCGGATTTGCAGTTCTGGGGTGAACGCTCACCCCTCTCCCTCGGCTACGACACTGAGGGCCCAAGAATTGTGCCTGTCATGTTCTTTGCTGTTTCCAGGGGCAACTGCAGCATCTGATGCGTAGAAGAATTCAATAAATATTCGGTAAATTCACTTGAGAATGAAAAAAAATTAGCTTCTGTTAAGCACAAATAGTGCCATGTGGCTCACTGTTCATCTCTAATCTATCACACTAACGTAATTGCTTATAATTTAAGACAGAAGAATCTGCCACTGTTAACTTGTGCTCTCTTGGCTAAATCACTAAATGAATCAGTGCCATAGTCTTGCTGGGATAGTGATGATGGTGAGACTCAATCTGCAATGCTTGAAAAACTTGAACATATATTGACATAAATATACATAGATATGTACATGTAAAGGTATGTGCATATACTGTACAATTATCTCACATGCTTCTATAATAAAAGAGAAAGTAGAGCAACAAAAGGGAAAATGATATTTGAGTAGACATTTCTCCAAAGAAAAACTAAATTAGAGCTCATAAAGTTTTCGAACTTTTGTATATCACATGGCTTTATCAGGAGTGTGAAGAGAGGGGGGCTGGAGCTGTGGCTAAGGGGTGGAGCTTTTGCCTTGCATCACAAGGCTCTGGGTTCAATCCCCAGTACCACACATACACACACACACACACACACACACACAAGATATGATAAGAGAATGAGAAGATAAGGAGGTCATTTGCAGACCATATATCTAATAATGGTCTAACATTTTTAACATATAAATAACTCAGAGCACAACAGCGAAGACAAACTAGCCAGTGTTGAAAAGCACACAGGCTTTGGATAGATATTTCTCCAAGGAAGACATGCAAATGTACCACAAGCAAAGAAAAAACTCATAATTAGCTTTCAGAGAAACTCAAGTCAATGTCACAGTGAGATACCATGTGTCACACAAACTGAGAAGCCGATAATAAAACAGAGTAGCAAATGGAAAGCGTTAGCAAGGGCGATGTCATGGTTCAGATCCGAGATGTGCTCAGAGGCCGGGCTCATCCACTGACCAGCCCACGGCTGCATGTGCTAGTAGGGCGTGGCCCTGGTCCGAGGAGGCGGCCGCGGGGTGTGACCTGGAAGGGGACCTCCCTCCCTCACGCCCTTCTCTGCTTCCTTGCCTCCATGGTGTGAGCAGCTTTCCTCCACCAGGCCCTTCTGCCGTGCAGAATGTGGGTGGGACTTGTGAACCGTGAGCCGAATAAACCTCCCCTCCTTTAGTGTGCGTGTCTGCTACCGTGTCTCGGTGGTGAGGAAAGTGGCTAAGCCTGCCGTGGAGAAACGGGACCAGTGGATCCTGGAGGTGGGCGTATACAATGGCGTCCTTTCAGGGAAGGGTTCGGTATTTCCCCAGAGATGAACACAGGGTCACAGGCGTCTCCGCGGTACACTCCTGAATACCCAGAGAACTGAAAATGTGGCCTGCATGAAAGCTGGGGCACAAGTGCTCAGCACAGCACTATTCACGATGGTCCAGGGGTGGAAACAGCCCAGATATCCATCAACTGCAGACAAGGGAAACAGATTGCGATATCGACATATAATGAAATACCTTGTCATAAAGAGAAATGAGGTACTGATGCATGACTTATGAGAACACTATGCCAAGTGAAAAAGACACAAAAATGTATACTGTATGATTCTTTTCATATGAAATATCAAAATAGTCCGACTCACAGAGACAATGGACTGCAGTTGAGGAAGATGGGACAGAGAGCCCCTGGGATGTTCTTGTGGGGTGATGAAAGAGTTTTGAAGCCAGAACCAGATGTGGCTGCACTACGTTGTGAATGCAGTAAATACCCCTAAATCGTGGCAGAAGAATGTTATGTTGAAAGTACCACGCACACTTAGAAGATGTACAGACCTCCATAAAAAGCGATAGAACTCCAGTGTTTGTAGACAGTCATTACCAAAGGCTGGTATGCTATACATTCAGCTTTTTTCCTCTTACATGTTAGTATATATAGATCTTTGTCCATATTTATTTTTATATGGTGATATAAATGTTTTTATGATTGCATGCCAAGATAATTGATATCCTGTATAAGCTATTTTTTTTGTATTTTTAAAATTTTTTATTTTAAAGAGAATAAAACCAAGCCAAATAAAACAGAATTAAAACTGATCAAAACAAAACAGTGTAAGTGATACAGGACTTCAAAACAAGATACTAGGAAATCAACAGTGGTTACTATAATGCCTCTTGTTGTCTTCAAAATAGCTGCCCATACCTTCACACATAGTAAAAATGAAACAAAACAGAACAGAACCAAATAAAAACAAATCAATAAATGCAATAAAGGACTTCAAAACAAGATAATAAATCCAAAATGGCTACTGTAATATATCTTGTTATCTTTGAAATAGCTGCTCATGCCATTAGATATAATAAAATCAAGACAAAACAGAATAAAACCCAACTCAGCAAAACAATGTAAATGATACAGGACTTCAAAACAAAATAATAGGGAATTGACAACGGCTGCCACCTTCAGAAGGAGATTACCCAACATACGCTACCTCATGTATTGTTACCCTCTGTATAGATGATCAGACTACCTGCTGTGGGCCGGCAAGGTTAGCAAAACACTAACCCTACAAGCATTAAGTTGTGTGGGTTTTTTTTTTTATTGGTACCAGGGATTGAACTCATAACCTCACCCTTGCCAGGCAGATGCTAATGCCACTGGGCTAAATCCCTGGCCCCTTGTGTTTTACCTCAATAGCTATCATCACAGCCTGTGTTTCTCCTGGTCACGTGGTGTGTGGGTCACACGGTGTGTGTGTGGGTGGGGCTTGGCTCTCCTTGGCTTCCAGCCTGCGTGCAGGAAGAGGGTGGCATCTGCTTTTCCCCAGGGCAGCCTGGCATAGCGCTGACTCACAGGGAGGGCTTGCTTCTTCTAAGCTAATTATTTTATTACAATATGACAAAAAGATTCTTCGGCTTCTCCAGACCAGTGATGGGCTTCATGGTAAGGAGAAGGCGAGGCGCTTTTACTGGTCTGAGAGATTTTCAACATGGTTGTGTCAGAGTCACTCAGTGGGAGCTGTGCAGTGAGGAGGGCCAGTGAGCCAGGGCTCTTCCCAGGCAGGCGGTCCCTGAGGGCCTTCCCTGTCCTTTTTGTTTTTTAGATACCAGCATGCAGCTACAATAATAATGAGATGGACCTTATTAGCTTCATCCAAGTTAACACTGCAGCTCTGAAGAGAAGCATATAAGTCTTGTGGAATGTTTTTTTTTTTGCGGTACCATGGAATGTATTTTTACCTCTGCATAAATCCTTGATGGATCTGTGTACATACATGTGCATGGAAATACATAGGTGTGCGGACACACTCCCACAGCACAGCACTGTCTACAATTCCAGGTGCTGAGCCTGGACCTCTGCTCCAGGACTTACGTAACCCTTCATTTGATCTCCTAATTTTACAAACTTTTTTCCCTTTCATGGTGAGGAAATTCCAAGACAGGAAATGATCTGCTTAGGTCAGTCTCTGCTGTGCTCTTAATAATTACATTCCCTCAGATTTGGACTCTCCTCCTCCTCCTCCTCCTCCTCCTCCTCCTCCTCCTCCTCCAGAGACTGACCTAAGCAGTCCGCAATGCCCTCCTCCTCCTCTGCCTTCTTTTTCCTCTTCCTCTTCTTCTGACTTGCTTCTTTATCAATCTTTATTAGTCATGAATATTTGAAGAATTTTCCACATCGTATTGTAGAATTATACTTTATGGGATAGTGGCTCTGTATTGACCTTAGATACCCCATAAAGACTTTTAAAATCCTGTGTTGCACAGTTAACTTCTTTCTAGTGAAACATGCACACACAGGGAAGGGTGTGCGCACGCAGGGAACTGAGGCATTGACGCCCTGATGGCCTCTGTCTCTCCTGACGCAGTGATGTACGTTAGGCTGATCGCTGTGGTATTTGCAGGATACTCAGAAGCAGATATGAAATCAATGTAGTCTCATTCTAATGATAAAAATAAATACTGTCTGCTGATGGAGTCACTTTCACGAGTTAAGTCCCCCCTTTGCTGCCCTTACTGTTTCCTCTGGCAGTCGCTGTCTTCCTGGGTTTCTCTGGTGAGGAAAGTACCCACTGTGGTCGCCTTCAGCAGTGCTGTGGTCTGACTTGGCCTCTGCGTGGTGCATGGCCGAAGGCTTCTGCAGTCCGCAGCACCCGTCTCTGGGCCCTTTCTGCACCCTGGAAAGGGGGAGCACGTCTGGGGGCCGCCCTGCATCCCAGTTACACCTCTCCTTGGGTGCCTGCTGTAGACATGGGGTGTGGTGTGTTTCCCAGCTGTGGGGTGCAATAGAAATGACTCCCCACCTGCTTGCTTTGGTTCCCTGGCAGCTTCCACCCACCAGCTGCTAGGGAGAGACTGGAAGCCGAGACCTGGTGGAGTGGAGTGATTGTGACTCTGGGGAAAGAGGCTCTGATTCGGCTGCGAGACAGAATATTGGATGCACCTGAGGAGTCCAGGTGTATCAGTAACGTGCAGCCTACACTATGAACTTCTGGTCAGGATCAGATGGGAGAGGCCTTTGTGCTTCTAGGGATGAGCCAGGTGCGTCCTTGGCTTGGAGCCCAGAGCAGGGCCTTGACTGCGGGAATGTCGCTGGATCTTCTCCCGCCACTGTAGATCGTGCCACTCGTTAATCTCTGCCTTGTCAGCGCAGCCTTGCCACAGCCTGGCCGTCCGTCCCCTGATCCTTCCAGCCACACGAAGCAGGTTCCCTTCCCCAAGCACTGCACTCCAAAGTCAGGAGGGCAAGAGTCCCAGGACCCTGCTGACAGATCAAAACCAAGGATGTTCATGGGGTGAAGTTCCAAGAGGAGTATTGAAACCCAAAGACTTGATGACCTAATTTACTTTTAAACCATAATTTATGCTGCAAAAGTTATTAAAAATTATTAAATACCTAACCACACCTCATATTTATTCACTTTCATATCTTTATGCCTATATGCCTTTAGTTATTTTTTTAAAGGCACAACTTTCACATATAAAATTTAAAAGCAAGGATTTGAGGTCCCAGCCTGTGGACCAGAGCATCACTGCTGCCCCAGGACCTGCCATATGGGCTCCCTATTGCTGCTCCCATAGTACTGACAGCCACCCCCACTTAACATCTCCCCGACCTGTGAACCACACCCCAGGACTCAGCCAGGCTCCTGCTTAGGGGCCAGGTGCAGGCGGACTGTGCTCCTGGGGAGGACTGGCTTCCGAGCTCCTCAGATCGCAGCGCGGCTCCTGCACTTTGTGAGTCTGAGGTCCTGCCAGCCGTGGCCTCTCGGCTTCTCTGGTTCAGGCCTCTCTGACCTGCACTTCAAGCGGCTGCACAGAACTCTGCCTTCAGAGGGCCCCAGCGATGTCCACCTCCTGGCCAGTGAAGGCCAGCAGAGGGGAAGCCTTTGCCATCTCCACAAGTCCATGGCAGTCACTGGAGCACTGGCCCATCTGTTCCGGTCAGGGTCACATAAGGACTGGGGTCCCTGGGGTGCTTCTGAGAGTCATCCCTGTGCCTTGGTGACAGCCCTGGAGGGCCCCATCAGCGGCAGCTTGGTGCCCAGGTAAAGACGTGGTGCGGAGTTTGCAGGTGGATGCCCTGTGGGTGCCACAGTCCTCTGCCTGTGTACAGCATTGCCGGCCCAGGGAACACTGATGGCACCCGTGCTGCCCTCCTCCAAGCTGCCCTCACCTCCAGCTCCAAGCACGCAAGAACCAAAGCTAAGAAAAAATACGCAGACGGACCAAGGCTGCAGGCGCCGTCCGCCCTCAGTGGCACCTTGCGCTGGAGCCCCGGCTCGGGATTTGCTCTTCCTTCCTGGAAACGCTGCTCCTAGGACGCTCTGCTGGCAGAGGGAACGGCGCTGGGAGAGAAGGCAGGACTCCCAGGCAACGGTGTGAGCCTCGGTGCAAAGCAGGAGGGGTCAAATCTGCTTGTGAAACATCTGGAGACTGAACAGTGAGAAGGTACCGGGCGTGCAGATCCAAGCAGCGCTGCGCGAATGGTGTTTGGCAGGACGCCTTCCGGGCTCTGCTCTCCCGCGATGGAGACCGTGCGTAGCCCCGCATGCCTTGCTCCCATCACTGCACAGACCACGCTCTCCTGTCACCACCCTCCCTGCCCGCTTGTAAATTCTCTTTGGTTCCAGCACGAAGTTGAAAATTTAAAATTTAGCCACAGTAGACACTATGTTGTTCACATAGTTTCGGAAGAGTGGATATTTCGCAAGCCTGAGCTCAAGGAAACCTTGGTTAAATTTCCTCTAAGGTTAATGCATCATCGGTGACCCTTGCCTGTGTCAGCATCTTGATGTGTTTCGCTCCTTTTACTCCCCCTCTCTCTTTCTGTGTCTCAGGGGTCAAAGGTCAAGATTCTGTGCAAAGGTTGAAGCTGGCTGGGCTGATAAATGCCAGCCTCACTCTGAAGCGCTCTGGGCTGTGCAGGCTGGGGTGAAGGTCACCCTGGTCAAGGGCTTTTTAAAATTTATTCTGTGCCCTGAAGGTATCGTGGGTTGCTGTGGAGCCAATGCAAGTCTGTTATCATATCAGCAGCTTTATCTAAATATCTACATGGAGGAGCTGTTTCCACAATCCCTGCCAGCTGAATCAGCCATTGCCCTTTTGCCTAATTTATTGTTTGAATTCCTTCCCTTTGTGTCCACCTCGGATTCCTTCCCTTTGTGTCCACCTCGGATTCCTTCCCTTTGTGTCCACCTCGGATTCCTTCCCCTTGTGTCCCCCTCGGATTCCTTCCCCTTGTGTCCACCTCGGATTCCTTCCCCTTGTGTCCACCTCGGATTCCTTCCC
>PVLA01014543.1:0-29928 GCA_004027455.1 Hydrochoerus hydrochaeris | reverse complement strand
AGGTCACCCCCGCCCCAGACACCAGTGCCTTCTCCAGTCTCTAAGGTCACCCCCGCCCCAGACACCAGTGCCTTCTCCAGTCCCTAAGGTCACCCCCGCCCCAGACACCAGTGCCTTCTCCAGTCTCTAAGGTTGCTGTGACAGCTGCCGCGAGGCTCGCTGGGGCAGGCTCCTCGGGCTCTCCTCCAGGGAGGGGGCCTCTGGGTGGGACCTGGGCTGGGCCCCCGCGCCGGGCAAACCCCGGTGCTGCGCTGCCAGGAGCCGGGCGGAGTAACCACGCACGCAGTTCGGCTTCACCCACAAACATTTAGCCACCGCCCACCAGGCGCCAGCCAGTACACTGGCACTGGGTGTGGAGCAGGGGCGGAGGGATGGGAAGGGTCCCCTGCCCTGCGGCCCCGGTTACAGGCGCCTCCAAAGTGGGAGAGTGGGGGAGACAGCTGTGCGGACCCTGTTCTCCATCTCACCTTGGCTTTGGGGTCTGCTGGTGGTGTCTGCCGTTCTCTTCGGCTCCCGGTCCCCGACACGCTGTGGGAGTCCAGCACTCACTCCTTATTTCTTGTCTCTCCACTGTGGGATCCCAACACCTGCCCTTTCAGGAGGCGGGGGGTGGGGGGTGGTGGCAGGTACAGCGGGCAGCTCATGGGCTCCTCCCCTCCTCTCTCCCCTGCTTCCCCTCTACCCTGGGAGGCAGAAAAACCAAAACTACATTTCCCACGCTCTCTTGGGGCCCTGACCTCTTGAGGTTCAGCGCATCGCATCACAAGAGACTTTGGTTTGGGACCAAGTTCTGTGGGAAGGAGGGACAGGAGCTAACCCTGGCACCGGATGTTTGGTGGCAGCTTCCGGGTCCTGCAGCTTCGGGGCAGCTGAGGCAGGAGGTCCCTGGGGGGCTGCTCCCCGGGAGTGGGGGTGGGGGTAGGGGTTGTCCTTCGCAGCTCCGTAAGTCTGTTCGCTTGGGTCTTCCAGTGAATGATCTAGGCTCCTTTACAAGTCCCCCCCTTTTTTGGCTTAAGTAAAATTTGTGGAATCACATCAGCTGCACCTAAGAACCCTTTACGGTGCCCAGCAGTGCTGGTCTTGGCTGGGTTTTTTTTTTTGGCACAGTTGAGAAATAAAGAGAGGGAGAGAGATATAGAGGCCTTTACTGCAGGCACAGGAACTGCAAAACAGTGCAAGATCCCCCCAAAAATGGGGGGCTGAGGATTGTTTTTTATGGAGTTGGCCTGGTGGTGGGGTGCTTGGGTGGTTGGGGAGTCTTGGGGTTGGAGAGGGCTTGGCACATGTGCAGAAAGGGGAGCGGGAGGTTTATCTCTGGAACTAAAAGATCTTTGGAGTTACCTTTGGAGAGATAAGTTGTTTCTCGGGGCCGGTGCCAAGTGTTAGAGACAGCTCAGCCCCGGGCTGGCAGGACCCATCCGTTTTCACCCGTCTTTCCCCTGGCCTGGGGGTCACAGAGACTTCCCCCCAGCCCCAGCCGTTGCTGATGCTCAGTTGGCCCCCGGGAAACCTGAAGATCACAGCTGTGGTGGTCTCGGGCCCCCAGAGGGCGTGTGTGCTGCTCCTCTGCAGAGACAGGAGGGCGGGCAGCGGGCTGTCCACCTGCGCTCTGACTCCCTGCACCGTTCGGGGTTCTGGCCCACAGAGCCCGGGCCTGTGTAACTAGTTTAAGCAGAAAAGGATTTTTAAAGGACATTGGCTGGAGGACGCATCAGAAGGGCTGAGGAACCGGTCTCGGTCGGTCGAGCTTCCAGGGGCCTCCCTGCAGAACTGCTAGAGGGCGGCTGCCTCCCAGCGAAGCGTACGCTGCGGAGGAGAAGCGCCCCGGCCCTTGGCTCCAGAACTGCAGTGTCTGCCACAGTGAGGAAACCGCAAGGCAGGAAGCCACCTGCTCAGTGAGAAGCCTGAAGCCTGCGTGCGGGCTCCGGCCGCCCTGCGCCTGCCTTTCTGTTCCCTAAGCACAGCTGCCCGTGTCCCGGCTGCTTCCCCTCGCGAAAGCTCCAACCCAGGGCTCGTGCAGCACCTCTTACTCTCGTGACACCTGGAGCCCTCTGGGAGCGTTTTTCCCGTGACTTTTATGACGTCACCCAAGACGTCAGCTTGCTAAATGCTTGCCATCTGACTCCCGAGTCCTTTCCTGACCAGTCGAAGGGAAGGAATCACCCAGGAGCCCCGTGAGTGAATGGCAGAGCCAGGATTAGGACCCGGATCTCCCGACCTACAGTGCAGAACTGCGTCAGGAAGGTTAGGGTGCCCCCGGTTACTTCCTCACCCCTTCCCTCATCCTGGCTTGCTCTTGGGACCATGCCCCTCTCAGTGCCACCTGACCACTCCCTGGAGATGCAGCCCTTGGACCTTGGGGGCCAGCTTGCTTGGCGTGGCAGCGTTCCCTGGCGTGACCGCCGGACTGAGGCAAAGCAGCCGCGGCGCAGGCAGCTCGCCCGTCCTAGGAGGCAGGCAGACACAAGCGCCTGACTCGGTTTACCTTGTGCCTACTGGAGAGGGTATGTGCCCTCCTCCTCCCTTCCCATCGGTCTCCTTCCCCGCCCCTCCCCCGGTAGACTGGGACACCTCGCTGCAGTGTCCTATGAGCCCTGGCTACCACACCGGCACCCTCTACCCTGACACCGGGTGCAGCCAGACGGGCAGCGTAGCGCCCCTCCCCTCCCCGTCCCCTGGGGCCCCGGGTGAGGCTAAGGTGGGGAGGGAGGGACCAGGCCCCTTCCCGAGGCTCCCAACGCTCACAGCAGCTCTCAGTCCCGCCCTCGAGACCCAGGCCCGAAGCTGCTGTCCTGTCCCCGTCTAGTCCAGGCAGTGCTCCCGGCCCCACATGGTGAGTCTGGAGCCCCTCCCTCGTGGGGACCCCACTGCAGGGAAGACTTGCTCTGGTGTCCTGTTGTCCCACCATGATTCAGGTCTCTAGGCTGCAGAAGTTCTATCAATCTCCCTCAAAATTTTCACCCTGAGTCGTGTGGACAGAGCTGCTGTCCCAAAAGAAAGCAATACACACTCAGAGGCATTAGCTCAGAAGAGTCCCCTGCGGAGGTGGCCGTGGCACCTGCGGAGTTGACCAGCTCATGTCCCTATCCTGATCCAAGCCCTGCCCAGGACATTCACCGCGCCAATTTGCCAGTTGCGGAGACTGGGGGGGGTGATGCCAGAACATTCTGAGAGACTACATGACCGCCCGTGCGGTTCCTCAGGCTCCCTGGGCTCTTCAGAGAAGAGCGTGTCTGCTGTGCAAACCCCTCCTCCAGCGCAGGGACTTCACCCACAGGCCTGGACACCGTGTGGACACTGGTTCCCTGCATGACCCAGCCACACTTCTGCCAGCCACGGAAAGCCACCACGGCCTTCCTCCCTTCCCTCTGCTGGCACCCACAGCTCCCAAACCATCTTGAGCCTTCACCACACTGGGTAAGGACCCTGCGCTGGTATGTGATGCAGCTACTTTGCCTCCAGAGGAGCAGCACGTACCCAGGGGGTGGCTCTGGGGCCTTCGACCGCCCCGCCTCACATAGCCATGGGGTCCCCAGAATAGCACCAGGGGGCACAGTGAGCTCTGCCCCCTCCCTGGGGGCCTCATGGCCAGGATCCCTGACAGCAGTGGGGGAAGTGTCCAAGGAGAGAAAGTATTTTGGGTGCGCTGTTTGTTTGCGGCTTGTTAATGGTCTGGGGCTTTGGGGAGGTGACTAGGTCACTGCACTCATTGGTGGACTCACCCTTCGAGCGTTCAGAGCTGACAGTGCTATTGGGAGGTGGGACCTGGCTTGGCGGGGTCACCGGGCTTGCGCCTTTGGGGAGTTTCTCTCTCTCTCTCTCTCTGGCTTCTGCTTACTCTCCTTCTTGGCTGCCATGTGCTGAGCAGCTTTCACTCAGCAGGCTCTTTTGCCAGGTTTGATCCAGACAGTCATGAACTAAACCCCCTGAAACCATGAGGCGGATAAATCTTTAAGTTTCGGGTGTCAGACATTTTGTCCCAGCAATGGCGAGGCTGACTGAAACACGGGCTTCGTGAGCACAAAGCCCAGGCTCTGCTTGTGAGGCCAAGGAGACCCACATCCCGAGCCTCTGCAGGCCTGTGTGCGTTGATGTGTGTGGTTCAACTTGGTCCCCTTTCTCCACACTTCACTCACCCCCTGGCCCTTGGCAGCACGCCCGGAATCAGAAATGGACAGTAATCACAGGGTTAAACGTTCCCGTCCCCGTTTTCACCTCCACCACCACCTCCACCACTTCAGAGCCCGCTGTGGGAAAGATTCAGGCAACCACGGGCCATCCAGCAACCTTCGGGTCATGTTTAAAAATAGATATCGTGCGGGGCTCGCGAGTCCCGTCTTATCCCTTAGCAAGCGGTCACAGAAACTGTCCTTGCTTGTGGTACCCGTGGATGCATTCTGCTTGAGAGATCTATACCACATGCTACAGCACGCTATAAATATGTGACATAAATTATAGATGGATAGGGTGATAGACAGATTGATAGACAGATTGATAGATAGACAGAGCCATGCTGGTCGCAGTCCATTAAATTGATTTCACTGCCCGCCAAGGGTCCTCATGTGCTGTTCAGAAAGCAGCGTCTGGGAGTAGCCCCCCGACTCCGTGGTCGTGGAGGGGGGACCACAAGAAGCCAGCTGTCCTGTGTGGTTGGTGGACAAACAGGGCAGAGGTCAGAGAAGAGACAGTTTGTGGCTCTCTGGAGGAAACACGTGTCTCTTAGGAAGCCATCAACAAGTGAAATCCTGACGGATCGGGGCGGCCTGGTGAAAGGGGAGACCGGTGCGCATCCCCCCCCCAGCGGCTTTGCACTGTGAAGGGAGGGCCCTTCCCTCCCTCTCTCATGCCCCTCCCCTCCTCCCCCCTCCCCCCCTCTCTGTGTCTTTCTGTCTAGGGCTTGGGCTGCTTTCGCATCTACTATCCCCACCTGCTCCAGACACCCGGCTGCTCCTGCTGGCTCTGAGCAGGCCCTGGGGGCTGATGGCGGTGGACTGGGCCAGAGAGGCCTGAGGGTGCCGGGCCTAGACAGCTCTCCCCTGGAGACGGGGTAGAGCTCACGTCGGTGCCTGACACTTTCCAGAGCGCAGCCCACCCCAAGCATATAGTTTCCATGAAGTGATAGCAACATTTAGCTTCAGCCATGGAAATGTCAACTTTAATTATTTTCGAGGAGCCTTGACGGCTCTGGGAATAAATCAATATAAATAATGTTTTCATAAACTCTGAATCATGCTCCTAATAGCATTATATCTATAATTTTAGCATTCAAAACAATTTTTCTTCACATCTTAGCAATTAATTGTTGCCAAGTGTTTCTTTTCCTGTTCCCTTTTGCTGTCAGCTTGGAGCCAGGGGCTGAGTAGGGACACGTGGACATGAAGGCCATGTCCCTGACCAAGTAAGCATTCTTAGGCCCCAAGGGCCCAAGCCAGTATAATTGTCTCTTCCCCATAAAACTGTCTGCACCGTCTCAAGGCCACATGGCCCCCCTCACCGCCGGCCCACCGTCTCCCAGGTGCCTGCCGGGCCACCGTGCAGGCAGGACCTCTCCTCACCTGCGTAGCACCCCCAACTTCCATCAAGCCTCCCTAGACCGAAAGCAAGACAGGTGAGGCCGCACGGCAAGCTGGGCACATGTCCGTGGCACGCCAGTGAACCATCTGTGGGCTGGGCAGCTGACAGGTGGCAGTGCCCAGGGTTGACCACCGAGCAAAGCTTTATTCTGCAACGTGCAGAGAATGACGACTCTGGTGGATGTGAACCGAAACGAAATGGAGTAAAGGACACCGGTTAACAGGCAACTGTCCAGGGACAGCCTGAAGTCCTGCTGGCTTTAGACTTGCCGCTGGCACCACCAAAGGGCCTCCAGCTCCTGTGGGCCGCACATCAGACAGGGGCTGGACATCAGGAGGCTGCTGTCGGGATAGAGGCCTTTGGAAACCAGTTAGCGGCCACCACTGCCATGGAAACAGAGGCTTCCCGCACCCCACACCCTGCACCCTGCAACCTGCACCCTGCTGGAGGACCAGGCTGCTGCGCTGCTCTGGGGTGGCCCTGGCCATGTGCCTTTGCCAGGTTTCCGTGGAGTTCGGGGAAGCGAGTACGTGTGGCTTCAGCTTTCTTGCTTCCTGTAGGGTGGGGAGGTTGAGAACTTCAGAGCCCAGGAGAAGGGTCAGGCTCTTGGGGCCCCAGGCTCCCTCTGCCAAACGGCTGAGGCTCCCCGCAGCAATTTTTTGAGGGGGACATTTTCTCAGCAACTGGCCACACAGGTGCAGTGCTGAGCACCTGCCCCTCCAGTCCGATGGCCGCCCCAAGTCCATGGCACTGAGGAATCTGCAGGAAGAACGCACAGAAGAGTCCAACGCCAGGGCGCTCTGGTTACTGTGACGTAAACCTCTGGTGTGGACGGATCGCTGCCATCCTGGGCGCAGAGCCTGGTCTAAGGGGATGACAGCCCATGTCCCGTCCTGCTGCCTCCCCAAGTTGACCTTCCTTGCGTCCCTGACTGGCTGCACATTTCCACTCACATAGGCGCGGGGGTCTCCTTTGCTCAGCGCACCTTGGGGCAGAAGTCACAACTCAGAGATTTGAGTTCACTCACAAAAAGGTTTGGAAGCTCGAGTCCGTTGAGTTCAAGGAAACATCGCTTCACCTTAGGAGGGGATTCAGGGAGGGAGGGAGGAGGTGGCAGCTTCCAGGGTCCTTTTCTGGGAATGCTGCCTGAAGGTGCTGTGGGCGAGCAGAGGTGACGCGTCCTGTGCTCGTCACTCTGAGGCACCAGTGGAAGGCATCATCTTGTCCTCCCTTTGTGCGTGAAGGGAGATGCGCGGGCTCGGCTTTCTGACTTTGTTCCCTCTAACAAAGACAGGACACGAGGACTGGCGCCAGAGGACAGCCCACTTGGGGACGATGCCCAGGGAGACCGAGGGGCACCATTCCTGAGCAAGGCCTTCAGAGGTGACGAGTGGCCACAGGGCCTGCCCCGTGCGTCCAGCTGGGCGAGCTGCTGCTGCTGGGGGCACCACTTTGTCTCCGCGTTCCCTGAGCAGTGCCCGTCGTAGAGGCGCCCCAGCTCCACCTGCTGCGCTCCCTGCCAGACCCTACCACGCCCTCCTGTAGACCTGGGAGCCCTCGGCCAGTGAGGACAGCAGCGTCGGGCTGCAGCCTGAAGCGCAGGGCCTGGACCGGCTGCCGCCACAGAAGGGGAGAGAAGCAGGCTCAGTGCACCAGGCAGAGGCTCTGGGGCCCAGGGGATGCACTATAACTCCAAGCATTGGCCTCAGAATCTGCTTGGGGTGGGCACAAGGTGCAAGGCAGGGCTGCCTGACACCCCCGTGCAGGGGGGGCTGTGGGGTAGGGGGTCCTGCCAGGGACAGTGCTCTTCCTCCCCGGGCAAGGCCTGCGGGAGCAACAGCCCAGGGGGCTGTGTGGAGGTCCTGGCACCTGCCTCAGAGCTGCTGCCAGTCCTCCGGGGGCAGAGCAGCCTTCCTGTCTCCTGCCAGCACCCATCCTGGTCCAGGGAGGTGCCTGGCTCCCTGGTGTTCCTGGGCCAGGGCTGTGTGCAGCGCATGCCCCACTCCCCAGCTGGGGGACAAGTGCGGGTGTGAGCACAAACTCTCTCATGCCTGCCTGCTAAGGGACCCTGGCAGTGGTGCCTCCAGCCTCCTGGCCCTTGTGTCCTCCAGGAGGAATTCTGGGCCTTGGTCCCTCCTTGCAGGAGGAGTGAGGACCCCTACCCACAGCACCGTCCCAGCCCGCTGGCCCCCAGGTGCCCTGGTGGCAACTTAATTCAGAGCCCCGTTTCATGGTGCCCCCTCCAGCAGCCCCACACCCGGCCACGAGGCCCCAAGGAATGAGAGCAGGGTGCCCTTTCTGCTCTGCAGGCTTTCAGGGTCCTTGGGGCCTGCCATGCACATCCTGGGTACTTCAGTCCTTGATCTATGAGGACTCAGCTGGTCAGATCTGAGCTACAAAGACTATAGGTCACACCCTGGCCCTTTCCCTTGAGAACCTTCCACCCATTCTGGAAATTATGCCCTTGCAACTCTAATGGCTTGCTTCTTAGGGTTACCGGGGCCTTTTGCCCGTCCCTGGTACTCTGCCTGGTGATCATGGCAGATGCAGGCATCTCAGTGAGGAAGTCGCCTGCTCTGCCTGCTTGGAATTCATTGTAGTAGGTGTCCCTCATTGGTATTCTGTGCTAGGGTCCTGGGGTCACCCCAAAATAATTGAGTCCCCTCACTGCTTTCATGTCCTCTGGCAAGTCACTCCTGCCCCTAAGCACAGGGAGCCCCATATCTGTAACGGGAAGGAACTATTCCCATGCGCTCATGTGATGACAGTGGGGCGTGTACCCATTTCCTTTGCTGATAGGCAGTGGGCAGTAGCCAGTCCACGGAGACGTCAGGTGTTGATTGCAGAAAGCACACCCTCTCCCTTTTCTGGGGTGAGTAGTTATCCACCCTTTAAAGCAAGAGCTGGGCCTGTCTGAGGTGTGGCACCACGTGACACGTTCTAGCCTGGACCCATGGCACCAGTGCCCCCCTCCTGGCCCCGCCTTCCCTCCCTCAGGAAGAAACCAGGAAGGGATCATCCTTGGGGAAGTTCCTCAGAGATACCTGGAGATGGCCTTCCGGGGGTGGAACGCCCCCTGGAACGGAAAACAGCCCCTGGAGGAAGGCGGGGCGGGCACAGGGCTCCTGTTTCCTAACGAGCCACAGGGTGCACAGGAAGCGGGGCCGGCGAGAAGCCGGGAGCAAAACGGCAGCATCCGCACGGCCCAGGCCGGGCCCCGTGGGACACTGCAGGGAGACACAATGACAGGTGGGGAAGGACTCTCCCCAGAAGGGAGGCTTCCCCCATCTGTGTCCAGGATGCAAAGGTCCTGTCCCAAGCCTTGGTTGGGGGGAGTGGGGAGGAGAGGGCCGCTCCCCAGGTACCAGTCACCATGCTTTGTGCCTTGGGACACTGCTTCCAGCCAGTGCTGAGGGGAGGCCACAAGATGGGTGGGACCTGGGATCCCCGGGGTGGGACATGTTCGGAGCAGGTGTGGTCAGCCTGGCCTGGGGGAGGCCAGGAAAGCCGGGGTCGGGGGACTGCCCAGGCCTGGGGCTTTCCCAACAAACACTCTGCAGGGGGCTGGCTTGCCCACTGACCCCGAGAAGCCCCACTGCGTGGCCCATCCCATGGCCACCCATGGCTGCAAACTGCCTGAGTCAGACCTGCGGACCTCCACGGAGGCAGGAAGGCCCCGCCTCTGCGTCTCCCTTCCAAACGTGGCCCTGTGGCTTAGATGGCTCGGGGACAGAGCCCACCAGCGAGGGCTTGCCTGGCACGTAGCTCCGGGCGCAGGTCAGAGTTGGTGCAGAGTGGGGGTCAGGGTTCACACGCAGGGCTGAAGCGCTGCATTACCAGCAGCCCTGCGTGCACCCAAGGCGCTGCGCCGCTTGGTGGGCTTCGCCCACGGCCACCAAGGGCACCCGCCAAGGCAGGCGGTTTATCTGCAGCCACAGCCGCTGCAGAAGAGGCCTTGGGGCCCTGTTCCCACAGTGGGAGGCTGGCAGTGGGGGCCGGCTCAGAATCAGGGACACCAACTGCTGCCCTGCCGAGGTTCCCTTCTTTTTACTCCTTCCCTACACTGGTCTCCCTGAGACTCCAAAGCGGGCACCGCTCCCGTGTGCCCTGCAGAGCAGGCAGAGCTGGCTGCGGTCCCGGGCGCTCAGCGCGCAGTGTCGGAGGAGGAGGAGCCCCGAGGTGGAGCAGCAGCGGCCGGGCTCTTCCCGACCTGCTCTCATCCTCGTGCTACATCATCAATTCATGTTCTGCACGGAACGAAGATAAATCACTGAGCCCCAGCAACGTGCACGCAGCGTGGGTCCTTCCCGCCGGCCGGGGCGCTGCACTCGCCTCCCAGATGGCGTGCCATATGCCGGCCTCTCCCGCGCCATCACCTTGCAAGCAGATTCTGTCAGGTTTCAGGAGTAAAAGCTTAATTAACAAGTGGTATGTACAATTATGTACTTAATTATCTACTGCTTTTATTTCTTTGTTGTTTTTTGTTTTCTAAAATTTGATAACAATTACAGGCAACTGATCCCTAAGGCCATCTCTGTGCCTCTGTTTGTGAATTTATTTTCTGCCACTTGGGAGACCGCAGCTGGGCTCCCTTTGCCCCCCTTGTGGCCTGTCTAGAACACACACGCTCAGCGTGGGGCCACCCCCGACTCATGGATCAAGGCCCCTGGGCGGCAGTGTAGCAGGGCACTTGCATGGTTAGGGAGGGCTGCTGTGCTGTCCCTGTGGGGACCAGGTGTGCTGACACCGGCCCAGAGCGGGGACTGAAGAAGCCACAGAACAGCAGCCACATTACCAAGCACTGTGCCCAGCTGCTCAGCTGGGCCGCACGCTCTCTGTGGCTATCCTTGGGGCTTCCCTACCCCGCCCCAGTGACCATCTAGGTTTACACCAAAGTGTACAGCAGTGCCCAAAGTGACACATGGGTAGATCAGCTCCTCCTACTAAGAGCCGCCGAAGTCTTGCTCACTTGGACTCAGTGTCCACCCCTGCGCACATGGCCTGAGCCAGTATAGCGGTTGAGGCTTTGCTGTTCCCTGCACCGGGCAGTGCTCGTGGGCATCCAGGAGACCCCACTTCTTTGCTCTCTTTCCCCATCTCCCCCTGCCGTGCTGTGGAGCCGGGGGTGGCACTGCCAAGGGGTGGGAAGGAGGCACTGGGGCCCAGGCACCCGGGTGCCTGTGGGTGAAGACGGAGGTCACCCTGGAGAGCGGAGCAGCACAGAACAGAGGCAGAATTAAAAGAGAGTCACAGAAGCAACCAACCAGTCGGAATTTTCTGGGTTGAAGCCAGGCCTAGGATTCATGGTTTAGGAAAAAAAGCACTTAAATATACCCCGAAGGCGTCCTCCGCCGAGCTGCAGGGAGCGGGCCGGTGTGGTCACCTTTGGTGGGCAGGGGGCAGGCAGGCGCTTTGCCTGGAAACCTTCCTCAAGCGGACACCCCAGCGGGCACTGCGTGCTAAGAGCAAGGCCCACTGCAGACAGTGGGGAGACGGGTCATCAAGGAGTGGCTTCTCTGGCTTCCCAGAGGAGCGAGGGCTGGCTCTCGGGCCTCCTCCCCACTGTGCCGGTGGGTGTTGGCAGGGGCTGGGTGCAAGCTGGGCAGGGGAGGAGAAAAGAACTGTAGGGTGAGGCTCCCTGGGCTCCCCTTTCTCCTTCCAGCTCCAGGGAGATTGGACAGTCTCTGCCGGGCAGCACGGGAGGGCAGAGCATCAGAGATGCGAGGCCTCTGGGGCTGGCTGTGTGACCCTGGGAGAGCAGCCCTGTCCACACCACCACGTCCGAGCCTCGGCTCTCTCATCTGCCTCCAGCCGCAGGCGCGGGGTGAGGGCTTTGCCAGGGTCGGTTTCTATCGCATTCTGACTGAGAAGGAGGATGGAGGCCGGGCTTGGCCGCGCTGGCTTCTTGGTATACAATCCCCAGGGCCCAGAAGAGCCGCTGGTGCGGTAGGGATCTGCCTCACTGGTGCGAAGGTGACAGATGCAGCTGACAGACGCAGCACGTGTGGCCTGGTCAGCCTTTACCACAGAGGTGGGAGGCTGCCATGGCCTGTAGAAAGGAGGCAGGCCCAGTCTGGGCGGCAGCCCAGGGTAAAGAGATGGTGCAGAACTGGTAGATTCTGCTGATCGGGCTAGTCTGGGACGTGCCCAGGGTCCTTGGCAATTTGGCAGGGGGAGTTGAAAAGTGACAAGGCTCATTAAGGGCAGTGTGCAGGGAAGGACGAGGCGGCCCACGCAGTGCTGGGGGAGGCACCGACTGCCGGGGCAGGCCTGGCGGCCAGGCCTCATCCACACACCCAGGCCCGGGGCCCGCCGGGCTTCCTGTCCAGGATTCTCCAGCAATTCCTGTTTCTTACTTGAAAATTCCCAGACGAAAAGTGGAAACCTAGAGAGGCAGGAGGAGGAGGCCCCCAGAAACCAGACATGGACCACATAATTTGAGGATGCATGAGCCAGAGGTCTTCGGTAAGAAGCTCTGGGCACTCCCTGGTGGCCCCCATGGGAGAATGAAGAGTGACTGACAGGCCACACTTGCCCTGATGGGCAGGGCAGGGTGGGGGCAAGGGGCAGGGAGAAGCTGGTCACAGCGAAGCCAGGAAAGGTGGAGGGTCCCTTCGCAGTGCCGGGTCACTCTGCCACTGGACTCTTCTGCCTCTGAATTCAAAAGCCCCACCGCCGCGCCTGTGCAGTTCACGACAGCTTACCACCTTCTGAACATGGGGCGACCCCCTGGGGTTGGCAGGTTCAAATACAAGTTCGGGAAATACAAGGAGCATGGGAAGCAGACCCCAAGCGGCCCTGGTTCTGTGACCAGGGCAATGGCCCTTCCGTCCCCCCTCTGCCCAGGTTCTGGGCCACCACAGTGACCCAGGATAAAGCTATGGCCTCAGCTAGCACACCCCAGCCTCGTCCTGCTGGGGAGGGGAGGTGGCAGGGAGGAAGCCACACCACCAAGTTAAGGCCACCCTCATGGAGTGGCCCTGGTTGCTCCAGGAAGCCCCCTGCCAGCCCTACCCTGGCCACAGCTCGGGCCATTCTGCAGAGGGACCATATCCAATGGGCCTCTTCTGGGCGCTGTCGCTGCAGCAGGGGACAGCTAGACCAGCCTGGACCAAGCAGCAGTGACGAGACATCCAGGGATGACGTGGGGACTGCTGTGCGCAGTGCTGAGGTCAGGAGAGGGAGACGTGGTCACGTCCAGAGGTGCAGCTCTACCGCTTCCTGATGGGGAGGTGACTGAGCCTGCTGGGAACACGGAGCCCTGAGGTTTCTCCCTCCGGTGGGTGGTGGGTAGTGGGTGCTGGTCACTTCGGTTCCATCACACAGGCTGGCTCCTGCAGCCCCGCTGGCTCAGGCCACTTTTGCCCTCCCAGCTAGGCTTGCTGCTACTGCCCTGAGCTCGCGGGGTCCTCGGCCCAGGCTGCCTGGCCCGGCTCTCCAACTGCCATGGCAGCCCCAGGGCAGCCTGGCGAGGAAGAAGAGACCGTGGGGAGTGCAGTCATCAGGAGACCAAGATGGTTACCTGTGCCGCGCTCACCGCCGGGGGGCCAGGTCTGCCACGGGCTGGCGGCTGCTCATGAAGCGGGCAGAACCCCGCTCCCTGCTTGGTCAGCCCGTTCCCTGCTACGTTCCCCCAAGCTCCGTCCACCCTGGTGAGGGCCGCTCCGGCCCCAGTGCCGCTCTGCACCAAGGTTGTCCTAGACGGACCACATGAGGGGAGCTGGGGCATGGCACCCCCTTCCCTCCCCACGGATCTCCAGCAGAAACTGCTCCCTGTCCTGTCCTGTCGTTTCCGGAGGATTGTACGCCGGCCCCAGCAGAGGCTGGAGGGCTGTCATCTCTGCTGCCACCGGTCACGTCCTGCAGGGCCTGGCCCAGGTGGGAGGGGTGAGGAGCAGGTTTCCAGGGACTGGGCTCCAGGGTCAGGGTGCACAGGACCCAGTGGAATAAAGGGCCTCTCAGGAACCCCGGCTTCCTGCCCCTTGCCATCCAGGTGCACGGCCATAGGGTTTTGAGCAGCTTTAAGTGACAGCTACCAACAGGCGCGTACTTGGGGGAGAGGCCTGGGGCAGCGCCAGGAAGAAGGGCACCAGCGCGCGTCGGTTCGTCTACCGAAACAACTCTGTGCGAGGCGGGGAGGCCCCGGGTGGGAAGCAGCCAGGCTGCGGTGGGCCGTGCAGGCGCTGTCTGGCGCTAGAGGCCTCCAGGTAAAAGCCAAGTCCAAGGTAAAGTACAGAAGCCACTTCCATCTGGGGTCCTGAGCTGCCACCCTCGGCTGCCCTCTGCCTTGGTCCCTCTGGTGCTAGTGGCTCTACAGCACATTCTGGAGGAATTTTGTGCCTTTAGCCAGAGGCAAAGGCTGCTCTTCCCAGGCGGGCAGGTGGCCCAGTGTCTACTAGGTTTTGAAGCCGAGTAAAGAGACCCTGGGTCAATGGATATCAGGGTCACACGGTGCAATCAAAGGGCCTGAAGGACCCCACGCGGCTTCCAGACACCCCACCTCCCATGCCAGGGCTGCATGGAGGCTGCTGTTCCCACCCCGCTGGAGCGTGGCCTGTTGGCCCAGACAGCGCACAGCATGTCAGCAAAAGGGCTGCTTGGCCAGAGAGATTGACAGGTGGGTAGAAGCCCAAACGCCAACAGCAGGAGGCAGAGCTTTGAGGAGGAGCAGGAGTCTGGCAGCCCCGGCTCTGGGGGATCCCTTGCCTGGAACAGCACAGGAGGAAGCTTTGTCCCTGTGGGCGGGGCTGATAGTGAGGGACCTCTAGCTAGCTCTACCCAGGCTGGACCTGGCCCGGATGCCTGGCCGCCCCTCCTGAGGGTTGGCTGCCTACCCCGCTGCACCACTGCTCCCATCAAACACCAGGGCACTGACTCTCTCGGCTAAAATGACCAAAGCCGACCAGGAGAAGCAGAGACTGGAAGCCCAGGGCAGGGTAGAGATCAGAAGTTCCCGAGGCAGGCAGAGGTGGGGTCTGATCCCCCACGTGGACAGGCACGGTAAGAACCGACTCTGGCTTGAACAAGCTATGGCGGGCCCGGGAAGGTGCCCTTTCGGGGGGGGGGGGTCACAGTCAGTGGGGGAACATCTCTTGAGGTCTCTTTTGGAGAACTTCAAGAGCATAGAGTCTACCATACGACCCAGACAGACGGGGCAGGGCTCGAGGCAGTGTTTTTCTGTATTCCAGCCTGCAGAAACCTGTCTTTGCCTTGGGGAGAGTTTGAAAAAGTTTGGTCAAGCCAACAAGGTGGCCTGGAATTTCCCTCATGACACAATGGCTCTGCAGAGGTGTGGACAGAAGGGTCAGGGGGCTCTCGTCAGACCCCGCATGCGCTTCCACACACTATGATGGGAGGAGACAGTGGTGAGCACCTACAGAGAGGCTCGCTGTGGCTGCAGCAGCGACTCCAGAGGCCACCACGCTGCTGCCGGCCTTTATTTTTTGGGGAAGCTTCCCCAGCCCCAATCTCATGGGTAAAGCAAAACACACTAGCTCATGTCAACTCCTCTGAATGATAAAAAAATTTTGGTAACAGGAGGTCACAGTGAGCAATAAACTGGGAGGAGAAACGATTGTTAGAGTGGAAGGCCAGGAGTCCAGGAGAACGAGGGTGGGCGGGGCTGGAGCTGGCTACTGCCCAAGACCCTGTTAGCAGCATCCGCACCCTGACAAAGTTGCCCGGAAAAAATCTGTGTTCTGGACTGGTACGATTTGTGCTCTTGAGAGCCAGCTGATCTTAGGGGTCTTCTGGGTTCCACCGAGGGTCCCAGGACAGGCTTGGCTTTCATGCTGAAGGGAGGCGGCTGGCAAGCCTGGCAATGGGGGCGAGCATTTTCAGGAGTCATGGGTGCCTGATGCCCATTTGCCAACTGCTGGGCTGAGCAGCCCGAGAGACAACAGCTTCCAAGCCCCTCGTTGAGGACCTGGGGGCTTGGTTCTCCCAAACAGCGGAATCAGGCAAGTGTGAATGTCAGACAAACACGAAGCAGATCGCAGAGCTGTAGGCTACTAGCCTTCTCCGGTCCATGGGGAGAAGATGGATTCAAAGCACGGGCCATCTGTGGGGCCTTGGGTAGTCCTGAGGTCATTTGGGGTCAGCAGGGCTCGGACCCTCCACCTCAGCCTGACGTGGACTTGCGTCTGAGTCTCCTGAGTTAGGTTTGCTTGCAGAAAGTGTGGAAGGGCAGGCCACCACCTTCTGTTCATCAGAGAGAGAGAGAGAGAGAGAGAGAGAGAGAGAGAGTGGTAAGTGGTGACTGGCTGGCCAAGGCCCCCAGGGCCCCTGACTAGCTCTTGTGGGGACCCAACTCCACCAACTCAAGTGATGATCCTACAAACAGAGACCCTGATCCACACACATCCGTGGGGTCACAGCATGACTTCCTCCAGGGCACTCAAGGTGACCCACACTGATGGGATGGGGAGAAGCAGAGAGGCCCCCACATAGTGCACGAATCTGAAAGCAGGGCTCTGCTGGCCTCCCCTCCCCTCCCCTCCCCTCCCCTCCCCCTCGATGTCTCTGGACGAGAGACAGTGACGTCCTCTGGCCTGGTCCTGTCAGTCTTGCTGGGCCTGGGGCTAGGGGTGAGAAGACTTTGGTCTTTAAATAGCTAGTCCCTGGGTCTAGGTCATGGATTTGCCACTGACCAGCTATACAACCTTGAGAGCCAGGGCCCTTGGGGAGCAGAGAGGCCCTCTCAGTGTGTCTGTGAGAATCACAGGCGCACACAAGTGGGAAAGGGTGTTGTACCTGCACGGTGCTGTGGACTGGAAATGGGTTTTATTCTCAAGGTTGGGGGCCCACAAGCCCAGGGCAGGTATTTCCCAGAAGAAGGCTGGGGCAGTGAGGGCTGCTGGGGCCCAGAAGACGCCCCACCTTGACTCTCCCACTTTGGTGGGGGACAAGGGCCCCTCCAAAATCTGAGGAGTGGGAGCTCTGAGTGGTAGGAAACGAACCTCACTGGCCACTGCGCGTCCCTAGGTCACTTAATGACTGTGTGTCCTGAATTACCCTCCTGCCGGATTTGCCTTTTACAGCCTCTTCCAGGCTGTTTGGGGCGATTTACCCTCTGCTCTGGGCCACTTGCGTGAGAAACTGTTTCCTGGTTTTTATGTTGACAACTTAGGTTCTTGGTGATTGATGCGGCAGCTGGGGGGTGGGAGTGGAGTGGGAGGGGGCAGCTCTGGGGCCCCACTGTTTGGAATGACACCACAGCATGGGGCACCCTGCACCTGCCTTTGAGAGCCTGCAGAGAAGTCATGCTCCGACCCCACGGCTGTTCGTGGGGTGCTCTCAGGCCAGGATCCAGAGTGAGGTCCTCTATTCCTGGGGCCTGTGACACCAGGGGGCAAGGGCAGATCCTCTAGTGTCAACACCCCGTAGTTCTACCTTCAGGGGAAGGCGGGATGTGGGGTCCTGGCAGGAGTCCCCAGCTCACATTCCAGTCCCAGCTCCATGGCCGTCTGCAGCCCCTGGAGCGAGGCCTTGCTCAAGCCAGGATCTAGTTCCCTTTCATTCCTAAAGAGAAGCAGCTGGAGCAGAGGCAGGGTCCTTCTGTGCTGCCCGGCTACGGCTTGGCAGAGCCACCACATGGGCACAGAACCCCCAAGGCTTTACCACGAGGTGGCAGGAGCCCGCGACCAATTGGTGTCAGGCAGGGTGGTCCTGCCCTCCGTGAAAGGTTGGCTTTTCAAAGGCCCGAGAGCCTTGGGTAGAAGGCTTTGGGCTGAATTTTTGGATCCTGATTAAGGGGCAAACAAAACACTGGCAAAGTTGTCTCTCCTGTCATTATTCATCTAGAAGAGGATTTTTTCCCTCTCCCAGTCCCACCCCTAGTGTAAACTGCCAGCGATCACTCTCCCACGCCTACTTTTTGGTGTGACATTGGCTGCCACCTGCCCTGGTAGCTTGAAGGTGATGAAGAAGAAATCAGCAGATGCTGATGGACTGGAGGGGCCGGGTGGGGACAGAAGTCTCAGGACTCCCAGCCGTGGGGGAGGGCTGGCGGGTGGGACAGAGGCCACCTGTTCCAAAAAGTCCTGAAAAGAGTGCGGAGGGACTTGGAACTGGGAAGGAGGTAGGGCTGGGGTCAAGGAAGCCGGACCTGTGGCACAGGCGGAGAGAGAAGGGTGGCAGATGCAGGGCCCGTAGAAGGACTCTGTCTCTGGGCCTCAGTTTCCTTATCTGTAAAATAAGAGAGTGGACTAGACAGTGTCTCCCCTCACCTTGCTGTGCAGCTGTCTCAGAAGGGTTGGCCAAGGAGACCCCAGATGTGTGGGAATGGAGTACCCCGAATTGTAGAGACTGGGGTACAATCTGCACTTGATACTGTCTGGGTTTTGTTAATAATAATAATAATAATAATAATAACTCCCAAAGTTGAGAATTCCAGATTAAAGCTTCAAGCAAGCAAGGATAATGAAACATATTCAGAGAAACCTTGTAAGTACAAATTCGGTCAGGCCAAAGGCAGCCTAACACGGCAGCCAGCCGGACGCCTGCACGTTTTTCAGGGCCGTACTATACTTTTGTTCAAATCAACTCATATTCTCATTTTATCTGAGGCCCCTAAAATCATACAGCATAGCGTGACCCCTTCTGGCTCCATCTCGCTGAAGAAACACACAGGGTGCACTGACCATGTGTGTGTGTGTGTGTTTAACATTGGGGGCCAGTGGGGAGCCAGATGCTTTTCATTTTCGTGGCTTGTTTTTTATTCTCGGAATGGCTCATGTGCCAGAGACTGGACTGGTGGAAATGGAGGAGGAGGAATTGAAGAGGAGGTGTTGATAATTTACCAACCCGCGGTACAGGCCCTCTGCTTTTAACACCCCCCCAAAGCCCAACTTTATGTTGAGCTTCTTAAATCAGGAAGCCAAGTCCTGAATGGCCACCCTGAGGCCAGGCTATCCCTGGGAGGGCCATCTGAATCAGTACCGGGAAGTTGGGGGGAACCAGGCAGCCTCAGCCCGAAGAGGACCCTCTGCTCAGTGGCCCACTAAGTCAGTAAGCCCCATCTCCTGACTATTCGGGAAGGGAAGTTTTAGTTCTGTGAAATCAGTTCTCTTAGCCCACAGAGGATCTGGGAGAATCCCTCTAACATGATTGGGGAAAAAGAGTAAACTGAGTTCTGAAAACACTGAACTTGTAAATAGACCACTTCTGGTAAACTAAATGTTTTAAAAAAAATTTAGCGTGTGTGCCAGGCCCTCAGCCAAATGCTATCCAGAATACAACTAAGGCAGAGCCTCAACTCCCCAGGGATGTGTGTCCAGCTGGGGTGAGTCAGGCTTATGAAAGCTCACAGACAAATCACAAAGACATGGGAGCACTGCGTTCCCGCCAGCCCTTCCCTCCCTGCCAACGCCGCGGCAAACTCTCTCTCCCACACAGGGACCCCCGCCTGCCCTGTCCCACACCCATGGGGCCCCACTGGCCATCCTGCCTGGACACCCACCTTGGTCTTCTTCCTCCACCCCCCCACCCCCCCGCTTCCTTGTATTGCAAGCTCCAAGGCTGCTGCCACTTTATTTAGGGGAAACCCCGGCTCCCCTCAGCACTGGTTGCGACTGTGGGATCTTCCTATTCCCACTTTCCTGTGGTCTTAAGGGTTTTAACTACAGAGAAATAACAGAGTTGACTAAAAACACTCAAATGCCAAATACATAGTCTCGCAAGCTCCCTCCTGTTCTGGGCCTGTGTTTAGAGCCCCTGACTTTCTCCTGGGAGCACCATTGGGGTTCTGCCCTCTGATTTTACGGCCAAGGGGGCAACAGCCAAAAGCCCCAGCTGGGCTCAGCTGGGAAGCCTCGTGGGGAGCCCTGGAGCTGCGTGTGCTCCCTGCATTCTG
Organism: Hydrochoerus hydrochaeris; assembly: GCA_004027455.1. NCBI lineage: Eukaryota > Metazoa > Chordata > Mammalia > Rodentia > Hydrochaeridae > Hydrochoerus > Hydrochoerus hydrochaeris. Next base: position 10,502 of record PVLA01014543.1, on the reverse strand, counting down.
AGGTCCCCCAGAGCCTTGCCAGCCCTGCTCCCCAGCCCTGTCCTGCTCACTCAAAGCCCTAGGCCAGGGGCTGTCCGGCCCTGCCCCGCTCAGCGGTTTCCGAAGCTGACATCTGAGCTCCTGCTCCTCAAGACCTTTCCGAAACGGCGGACAGTCTGGTCCCCCGGCTCTCTCATTCCTTTTAAGCAGGTAGGTCACCAGGACCCTTGGGAATAGTGCGAAGCCAGGCCTGAGAGGCCGCTCAGCCTGACCACAGGTAGGGTATTTGACGGCAGGGACTTCTGTGGACCGTGCTAACCCTGTCCGAGTCCCCAGGCCGGAGGCCACGCACGTGCAGGTGCGCGCCGCGGAGAAGAATGACCGAAGCCTCCCAGCAGGAGGGCCGTTTGGGGGCGGGGCCTCAGGAGAGCCCGTTGGGGCGGGGTCGTTGGCGGGGCCCCAGGGGACCGTTGGGGTGGGATCTCTACAGGGGTTGGTGATCGGCCTTTGGGCGGAGCCTTGGGGCCTTGGGGCGGGGCCTCTGAGCAGGCCTTGGGGCGGGGCCTTGGGTTGGGGGCGGAGCCTCTGGGCAACTGCCGACCCAAACGGCTGCGAGGGTTGGGGTGGGCAGATGATCCCCAAACTGTCCTATCCCCAGAAGGATCAGGGCAAAGGGTTTGAGAAACAGCAGCTCAGGTGTGGGAGAACTTTTAAGGGACCTCGGGAACCCGTAGAAGGGAGCCTGGAGCCGCTGATCTTAGGGGCTTCTGGTATAAGGCCAGGGTGGGCTCTTGGAGGATAGACCAGGCGACGACAGGGGTGCAGGGCAGAGCACCATGGCTCGCGGCCGCTTCCCCCAAAGGGAAGAAGGCAGCAGACTCTGCCCCTCAGGGTGTTACATTGAGCATTGGAGGCTGGGAATTTGGTGGGTGAGGTCAGAGAGCACATGTGGTTTGTCCCCATAGGTGACCTAGCAAGGGCTGCCCGTTGGGCAAGGCAGCCGGGAGGGGCAGGAGCGAGAGGAGAGGGGCACAGAGCATGACACTCGGGAGGACAGGGCCTAGCAGGGGCTGTTAAGGGCTGGGTGGGGTGACAGGAGGAGCAAGCAGGGCAGTCTGAGGCTCCCTGCTATAATCAGAAAGGACACTCCCAGAATAACCCAGGGGGGGCCCTTGGTGTCTGACCCCGGGTTCCAGGAGCTTGGAAGGACAGAGCGGCCACTCTCTGCTGCCTTAGTTTTCCCATCATTAGCATCTGGAAAGAGGAGGGCTTTCCTTTTGTGGCTAAAGCACAGAGGTGCCAAGAAGATGGCCCACAATAGCTCCCAGGGGACAAGGGCCCATGAGAAGGGACCAGTGGGTCCTCTTAAGATGGTCACAGTGCTCAGGCATAGACTCAGATCAGCTGTGGTTTGAGATTTTGCCTGTGCAGCCTCCGGGGATACACGCAAGGCCGAGAAGACCAGCATTTCCCCTTGTCATTCATCTGCTTTCCCAACTGGAGGGCCTGTCCCCCTCCACACAGTGAAGCAGCAGCACCCCCCACTGCTGCTCCCAGCACTGACCGGGCACACAGTTGACACTGGTGTCACATGTGCTTATGTGTTTATGAGACCCACATCAGCGATGGGCTGGGGGCGGGGTGTGTGCCCGAATCCATGGCCAAGCTTGCCCTGCTGGGGACACAGCCAGAGCTGCGCCGTTCGCCCTTGCTCTTAGATAAGTGTGGGGGTCCGCGAAGCTGAGGGCCAGCTGCACAGTGTTCTCTCCCTGAGTCATGAGGGTTTCCAGATGGGCACTAGTCTGTGGACGTGGCAGTAGTAGTAGTACCAGCTTGCTCCCTCCTATGCTGTATGGAGCCGTTATAGTCTTGCCCGACCAGCCCACACTAATTTCGTAAAGTGAAGGGACCATGGTAGCCACATGGCTGGGTGGGGTGCCCAAGTGTGTGCTGGAACAGATGACCCCCAGAGTGTAGGGAGCCTTCCATTTTAGAAGAGGCCAGGGTCCCGCCCTCTTGGCTGGGCCCCCGGCACCTCTTGAGTATTGTTCCCCCTTGCAGTTGCTCCTTTCCCGGGTCTCTTGCTAGCTAACCAAGGCCCACACTGCCCTTGTGCTGGGTTTGACTGCATTTGATCTCAGCTGCTGGCTGTGGCAGAACCTTTGGTTCCAACAAAGCCTGGAATCAGAGCCCCCAAGGCCCAGCCAGGACCTGAGCCATCTTGATGCACTCCCTGGTCACAGGGTCTCGCAGGTACTGAGGACTTTCCGAGCTCTGATGCAAGCTCTCTGATGCTGGATGTGTCCCCAGGCCTTGGTGGTGTGCATTGTCTTGAGCCACACCTAGAGGTCACAGGAATTGGCTGCTCCTCTCTAACCTGAAGACCAAAGGAGGGCTCAGGAATCCTGGCCAGACCCCCAGTTGGATGCTTTTCCACTCCCAAAAGTTGAGCTGTCTCCTAAGAGCAGAGGAGACACTGCAGAATTAGGTCTCCAAACACTTTTAGGACCATCAGAGAATTCTGGATGGTGATCCTCACTGCCAGCTGGGTTGGGGACGGGGAAACAGGCTCTTGTCTGGACAGGGCCTCTGCAGTGGTGACTGACCAAGGCCAGAGGAGACGCCATCGTGTTTTAGCGCTGAGGGTGTCGTGTCAGGAGCTTACGCTGAGGCAGAGCCCCGGAGCCCCACAAGGGGAAACACGGGGAGGGGAGTACCTTTTACCCTCCTGCTTGGTTCATGAGACAAAATGGAGCATGTCATGGTTCCTGAGCTGGGCGGCAGGAAAAATGGAACAGAGGAGCTGGCTCTCTGAAGTGGATGTCTGGGCCTGAGCCAGCTGCCGTTTCCTTAGCCTCCTCCTGAGGTGGACACCACATGTCCGGCTGGCCAGGTCTTCCTCCTTTGTTGGGTAGAAGTTTCTAGCAAAGATTCACCTCAGGAATCACAGAGGAACCCTAGTCACACAGAATTTTGCCCCCCAAAGAGTCCAAGGATAGTGCTACTGGGATCAGGGCCAAAGCGAACCCTCTGTGGGCCACCTCCTCCCTAACCCCTGAAATAAAGAGGAGACCCTGCCCGCTGGCTGGCTCCAGTGGGCAGGTCAGGAATGGCACAGGGCAGTGCCGTTACTCTTTCATGGCCCAGAGCCACTGAGGGGAGCAGCTGTTGATGGGTTCACTGAGCTCTAAGGGGGCATGGACTATCTGTGCACCTTCACAAATATCTCTGCTGTTCTTTGCTCTGCCAAGGGCAGTTCCAGAATCCAGGGTGGCAGGGGGCTGGCAGAACCAGGGAAGAAGCCCAGGGCCAGCTCGCCTCTCCCTTCTTGTCCCTGGTTGGACAGAAACCACAAAGACAGGCTGTGGTGTCTGAAGCTGCTTGGGCTTAGCAGCAGCTGTGGCCCTGGGGCTGCCGTGGGCTCCCCAGCGGCTGGCGGGGTGAGCCTGGAGAGGGCAGAGTTAGTCCTGCAGCCCCGCTGGCTGGAACGCCAGTCTGATGTCTTGGCAGGGAGGGCCCAGGTCTCTCTGGGTGGCATTTCCCACAGCAAGGACTGGCACCGGCTGGTCTCTTGGGCAGGGCATGATTGGTAATATTTCTTTCTCTCCAGATCTGAATTAGACTCTGTCTCCAGATGAACTGGGACCCCACTAGGAGGAGACACCTACACAGGGAGGGAGTGACGCTCATCAAGCATGGGATGAGCTGAAAATAGCCAGCGCCCAGGCTGGTAGAGGAACACCACTTCGGGGTCAGGGAAATCTTCCAATTTTTTCTTTTCTTTTTTTTAAGATTACACTTATTAATCTGATAGACATGGGCAATGTATGAAAAATAAGAAAGGGCCGGGGATTTAGCTCAGTGGCATAAGCGCCTGCCTTGCAAACACTTGGTTGTGAGTTCGATCCCTGGTACCGATAAAAAATAAAAAAAATTTAAAAAAGGAAAGGAATGTCCTCTTAGTTTTGCTTTATGCACAGCCAGATGTAATTTTTCTTACAAGTGCCCCTTACAAAGCTATTTCTATGCAGAGCCAAGGGAATAGAATACACTATTTGCAGAGTGCAGAAATCATAGCGAGCAAGAAAATACGGAGACAAAAGAAACCAACAGGTTGTGGAGGGGGTGAGTGTGGAGCAGGGGACCCTCGAAACATCCTGGGACTCTGGGACGCGGGAGGCTCGCTGGCAGGTGGAAGCGGACCTGTCGTTCCGGGGGGGCGGCACATAGATGTGGAAGAGCACCCCGCCCCCGGAAGAGGGAGAGGCTGAAAGGGGCTGGCGCAGAAGTGCAAAAGGGGTTTTGTGGCTACGGTCAGCATAGGTAGTGACTGTTCTATCCTGGGCGTGGACTGAGTCGGAGCCCTGAGCCCGCGTGGGCATGCAACCACGGGTCCAGGGTGCCACAGCCTCTCGGAAGGAATCCCGGTGACTGCTGTCCTGGTACAGCCTGTCCAGGCTGCCTGATATGTTGTTGGGAAGAAAAGCCGAGGCAGCAGCGATGCCACCTTGGGCTGCCAACACATCCGAGTACTCCACACAGCTTCCCAGCAAAGAGCCCCACAACACCGGGTCCGGGGGCCAGGGCGGCACACAGCTTTCCACAGGGTGACACCTTTCTTGATCAGATCGTAAAGGGCCAGAGGACTGCTACCATCTTGAGCTTTAGTTCAACTAGTTTCTCTGCGCACACAGAGCAAAGGCCCACCCGCCCGAGTGCGCGCAGCGATTCCTTCACTCTCGGCTCGCCCAGGCGCCAGGGAGCTCCGGCCGGCCCGGAGTCTGCCGGGTTTAGTGTGAGATGCTGAGGTAGCCAACGCCTCTCTCCAGCTTTAAGGCCACAAGACTCCATGATCTCTTTCCAGTTCTTCCATCGCGGCCGCAGCAGTGAGCCTGGTAATTTTGCTTTGGAGTTTTGCAAAGTATTTTTTTAATGTGTTCAAGCCCCGAGTTCTTGTCCACTTGCTGTGAGCTACAGAATGGCACTGGCCATGCAGTCATCATGTAAACACAGGTCAAGAACACACTCAAAATCACCGGCCAGCAGCGCCTGAGTAATTAAACCATCAATATCCACACTGACAGAGACGTCAAACGTCCCCCTCCGCCTGGGGCAGAAATTCCGATTCCGCTCCCTAACGGGCACTTCCAGAGCCACATTGGATCCATCCCCTTTGTTCAAGGCCAAAACAAATTTTTTTCCTAGATCTTTTCTGCACCTTAGAAGCTCAAGGTACCTTCCGCAAGAATCATCTCCAAAGTTTACCTGCAGCTTACGACACATTTTTCTCACACTCGGTCCGGGACCCATCAGTCATTTTCTGGATATCCTCAGTGATCCCTTGTGGCCGCTGGACCTGCTGCAGCTGGGCTGAGCAGCTGGCCTCCTTTTGGTCACCACCTGGGGAGACTGTGCTTCAGCACCCTCAGAGATCAAGGAAGCACCAACTGGTCTTTGGATCCATCAGGGCCAGCGCGTACCAGGGTGCCCAGTCCACTGCGGAATCTATAACAGAGGAAAGGGCTGCCCTGTGCAAAATGATCTGATTCTTGTCCGCTCGTCCCTGCGTAAGCCTTCTGTGTGCCTCCCTTGACAGCATGCACACCAATTCCTCCATCAGAAGATTAGACTGATTAGACAGGGCACGCTGCTGCAGGTCAAAGCTCCCCCCTGTGGGGGTGGAAAGTTCACGTAACACCTTGCCGGGTCTGGGTTGGAGCAGAGAATCTTTGCACCTTTTCCACAGCTTTGGCACAGGGCTGCGACTTGGACATTTTCCGGACTACAAGTGGACCAGTCCCTTGTCACTCCCAGCTCTGGGCTGCAACCTCTGATAATGGGCAGCAGTTGGGGGCCACAGATGGGAAGATTTTAGGAGCACCTGGGAGAGACCCTCTCCTCTCCCTCCTAAGCAAGCTCTTATGCTTGTTTCCAGGCTCCAGAGACTCCAGCCCCTCACCTCCCCTTCCTCTCAGTTTCCTCTGGTGTCTGGGTTCTTTAACAGGTCACCATTGCTTTGGACTTCCGCCCACTTCCCGCTCCGCTCCTCGCTCCTCGGGTGGGTGCGAGATCTTCCTGCCTTCTCTGGTGTGGAAGTTCACAGCTCCCCGGGAACTGAGAAGAGCTACAGGAAGCGTGCTGTGTACCCCTGATCTCTCTTCTCTTGGCTCAGCAACATTACCCACGGAAAGTTCATATTTACAATCTGGCCGTCGGGACGGGGAATAATTCCACGGGAGGCAGAAGAGGTGCAGTTCAAGCAAAGTTACCTTTTCCAACCAACCCTGCTTTGTAGCTGTGTAAGCTTTTATCCAAAGGCTCAGAGACCAGAGGGAATGATGAGAACCAAGGACTAAAAGCCTGCTGTGCGCATGGGTTTGGCTGAGGGCCCGAGCCGAGTAAGCACCAAGCAGGCAAAGGGAGACCAGGTAACCTAGGAAAAAGGGAAGCAAGGGCGAGGGTTAGCAGGTCCAGTCTCCATTTATAAAAGAACTGGGGGATGCAGAGACGGCGGTGGAGAGGTCCCGGACCTCGGCAGAAGTAACCCTTGCCACCACCTCTGACCCTCTGGACCCCTCCAGTTAGAAAGAAGCAAGATTCATGCATATCCACGTTTACAAAAGCAGCACAATTCGTAACAGCTAAATCTTGGAAGCAGCCTATAGGCCACTGACACCCGACCAGATAAAGAAAATGCGGTATCTACGCACAATGGAGCACTGCTCTGTCATAAGGGAGAAGCTCGAGGCATTTATAGGACACGGATTCACCTTGAGACCGTAACATTAAGTGAAATAGACCAGACCCACAAACTGAAGCCTCGGGCAGTTTCTCTTGCATGAGAAACCCAAAGTATAAACAAGTGAACGAGTACAGTATAGAGAAAAGGGAACAGAGAGATGCTTTGGAGAGAGGAAGGGATGGAGAAATGCAGGGAGGGGCAGAGGGGAGAGACGGGGTGAGAAGAAGAATTAGAGTGTGTCCTGACGGCACACCGGCTCCCCACGGGCGGGGGGGCAGGCTGCAACCTGGGCTGGTGAAAGCCACCGCAGTGAGAGGCCGCCAGGGTGTTCCCCCACTGCACCCCTCAGTGCTGCTGTCCCTGGCGGGTCACTGGGTACTGTCTCCTCTGGCACTCAGCACCCTAGGGACCTTAAGCTGGGTGCAGCCTGGCTGAGGCAAGGCCACCAGCTGGCACCCGCTGGGCCCGTGCAAGCGTGAGGGGTGCAGCACCTGCCCCACCACGGTTTCTGGCAGCAGGGACTGAGCACCTTTTTTTTTTTTTTGGTACCAGGAACTGACCTCAGGGTTTCACCCTTAAAAGCTTTGAGCTCTGAAAGGGTCTGGCTTTACTCTGCATTCTCCTGACTGATACAATAGTCTTTTTCCTCTGATCAGAGGTTTATTTTTTTTCATTGGTATGGGGGATCGAACTCATGACTGCGTGCTTGCAAGACAGGCGCTTATGCCACTGAGCTAAACCCCCAGCCCTAATCAGAGGTTTTGAAATGGAACAGAACCATGTGCAGGTCCCTCGGTTGGACAAGGGTCACTGCTGGGCTCCTATTCCACTCATTCAGAACCAAAATCCCCAAAGAAAGGTTGCTGTCCCGAGCAGGCGCTTCCTTCCTGGAGCTCCTCCTCTTCTCTCTGAGGTCAAAGTTAAGAGTCCTGGCTCTGGTCAAGGTGCCTTGGTTTTGTACAGGGGAGGCTTAGTGGTCAGTACCTGGTGTGAAGGGGCCTGAGGGTCCCTAGCACTGGTGCCGTGGGCTTGTAACTGTTACAGGGCTGAGCATGTGACTGGCACTGTGGCTTCACATCTGAAGAACCCCTAGTTACTGGGTGGGCTTAGCCTCATGCTGCCTGAGTTAGGGGGAAGGTCAGGCCTGAGAGGCGTGGACCCAACATTGCTCTGCCTCCCTGGAGCTGGGGGTATTAAATCTCTTTGGCCTTGGAGGACAGGGGCCACTTCCTGGGAAGCCAGGGAACGGAGTCCCTTGGCTGTGGGGAGTGGGGGCTCTGATTTGGACGGCTGAGGGATACCTGGGCTCCAGACCTCGTGTCACCTGCTCCACCATTTAGGCTGGAGCTATGGGAGCTTTTGTGTAGCCACACAGGGCAGCAATGAGTGGGGACCAGTGGGAGAGACCTAAGTTAGATGGACACTGGAGGAATCAAAAGGAATCAGCATTTCTTGGCCTCTGCTTAGAGGTAACTAGAATCCAACAGCAGAAAACACCAGTGAACACAAAACTAGAAGCCCTCAACTGAGGGGCAGGCATTGCCTGGCCAGGCCCCACTGGGCAGGATCCCTGGGCCTGGGGCCAGCATGAGAGGCCAGAAGGGTGGAGAGCGGCCTCCCCCAGGCCCGCCACACTGCTGGGCCAGACGCTAACTTTCTCTCTCCTGTGATGCTAGGAAGCTTGTGCGTGCTCAGCTAGGGGAAAGCTTGGCTTCTGCAAAGGGGTAAATGTGGGGACAACAGAGAGGGAGGGAAGCAGGGGGTGCGGTGCGTTTATCTTCCCTGGAAATCTAATGCCCTGTGGTTTGGCAGGGTGTCATGGCACCTGGAAATGTAGGTGAGGTCAGGCCCGGGAATCTCACAAAGCACCCAGCTCACCTTCCCCTGCACCCACCATCACCCAGGCTCCCCATGCCCTCGACTAACGATCAAACTTCATCCTGTCTGCTGGAGTCCGGGGTGACCCTCGCTCCCTGCCGTCCAGGGCCATCCGTCCTGCACCCGCTGCACGGCGGTCCGTCCTCCTTTAGACCTCGCCACACCCACAGCTCTCAGGGACGGGTCCCCAAGTCACCCACCCTCGTGACACATGTGAGTCTCTCCTCTTGCAGGCTGACCGGCCCTGGGTAGGCTCCCCATTGCTGTCCCCAGCCCCTCAGCGCTTAACAGGCACTCAGTAAATATTTGCAGAATGTGTGAATGAAGGGGTCTCTGCGTCTCCGACCACGGGCAGCTCCTGCGAGCTGCTGGCTGCTGTGCTTCTCTAGGGCCCGTGAAAGGAGACTGAGCTGCAGAGGAGACAGTGGCGGGGGGGGCGGGGGGCAGAGCATGAAGACGAGGGAGGGCCTGGGAGACAGGAGCCCGGGAACCTGCATGCAGGGGGCGGCAGGGGATGGGTCAGTGCTGGCGGAGGGAGGTTTGAGAAAAAGTAAGAAAAGTAACCAGAGGAGGCGTGTGTGGGCCAGGGCACCTTGGCTGTGGGTGCTCAGGGGAGCCGGGGCAGCCGCTGGGAGGGTCCGTTCTCGGCGCCAGCGCCTCAACATGGAAAGCAACTCCGCTCCGAGGACTCTTCCCAACAGGAAGACCCCCAGCCCTGTGGGGCACACAGGCCAGGAAGTCACGGCCACACTGTCCCTCGAGTGGCCGCACTCACATGGACACCTGTACAGTGGGACACAGCACCACCTCCACGGAGCGTGTGTATGCCGGGAACAGAGCCGGCCGCAGAGCAGCCTTTAGGACAGGCTCCGTCCGTCTGTCCGTCCGTCCGTCCGTGGGTGCACACAGGCGCGGCTCCAGCGGGACAGCCCGTCTCTGTCAGCGCTGTTTCCTCTGGAGGACGGGTCCGGAGTGCAGAGTCGCTCCCTCTGATCTTGTCCTCGGCGTTGTGCAAACCCACATTCTCTCTTCCCTAGTAGAAAGGAAAAGGGAAGGTTTTGGGTGTGAGGCTCGCGCCCTCCGGGCCACCAGGGAAGCAGCGGGAGGGCGGGCAGAGAGGCCTGGAGTTTCCTGGGGCCCGATGCCACCCCGCCGAGAGGGTGCTGGACAGAGGCCAGAGGGCAGGTGGAGGTGAGGGCAGAGCTAACAGGACTCTGAAGGCCAGTCAGGGTGAGAAGGGTCTGGGCGCCCCAAAGCTGAGGCAGAGGATCATCCTAAAACCAAGATGAGGGGCCTGTTGGGGATGCTGGGGGCGTGCGCTGCTGGACAGGCGAAGGCCAGGGAAGAGGACAGGGCTCCGACAGCTATGACGAACTCAGAATGGGACAAAAGGGCCAGTGGGCTGGCAGACTGCCCGCTCGGTCACGGCCCGGTGAGAGGCAGGCCCTAGCTTTGGAGCCAGGAGGGGCCTGGGGCTGGCCCTTTCCAGTTCTGTCGTCCGCCCCTGCCTTCCCCATGTATTCTGAGCGCCTTCTGGCTTCTCCGCGTGGGAACCGGTGCACTGTCTAGGCGGGGTGCTTCTGGGGCAGAGGGGAAAATCAGCTAGGCCAAGCCCTGAGCTGTGCATTCATGCATTCGACAAATATTTATTGAGCACCTACTATGTGCTAGGCTCCATCCTTCTCAGCCCTGGCAGGAAAGTCCTCAGATGTTAGATGAATGTAAGGGAGAAAGGGGTTCTGTGGCTCAGGGCAAGGGCTCTGAGGACAAGGGGTTAGAATGGTGCCAAGGACGCGAGCTTGAGGTCCGGGGACCAGGGACAGGCTCAACACGAGCAGCCCTCTGTCCTTTGGGAGAGCTGATGAGGAGCTGGTGTGAGGCGGTGCGGTGGGCGGGGAGACGG
>PVLA01014542.1:0-29935 GCA_004027455.1 Hydrochoerus hydrochaeris | reverse complement strand
GGTGGATGAGTGTGTGGTGGATGGATGGATGGATGGATGGTTGGATGGGTGGGTGGATGGGTGGGTGGATGGATGGATGGGTGGTTGGGTGGGTGGATGGATGGGTGGTTGGGTGGGTGGATGGATGGGTGGTTTGGTGGGTGGATGAAAAGTAGAGGACACATGGATGGAGGGAGGTCGGGCAGGTAAGGGGCACCCCTTTGCCCCCTTCTGCCTTAATGGCCTGCGTTTCTGGGAGAATCACCCAGGTTTCTCGGGCAACTTCCTGTCTGTTTAAAAGGCTCTCTGGAAAGGTGCTGGGACTGAGTGCTCCCAGCAATGGCCTGACTGACCCTGTGGGCCGCGTCCCCACCCTGGCCGTGTACCTGTCCTGTGCGAGTGTCCCCAAGCCCTTCTGTGTGGCTTCCTCCCTCCCCACTCCCTTCCTTCCTGGCGCTGGGGTTTCTCTGGGCTACAGCCTTGGTCTTTTTTATTTTGTGAAAGAGTGTCTGGCTACACTGTCCAGGCTGGGCTTCTGCTTGAAACCCCCCTGCCTCAGCCTCCCAGACTTCACCTGGCTTCTTTAAACATTTTCTAGCAGAGGTCCAGGAACTTCTGTTTGCAGCTAATCCTCCACGGGGAGCGTCCACACCCCTGGATTTGGGCCTGGACCGATGGGGCACCTGTGAGGGCCAAAAGCAGGAACCAGGGCAGCAGGGCATCCCCTTCCTGCTGGGTGACCTGGCCATGGCACCTGCTCTGGGAGTCTGGGCCTCCTCACCTGTAGGAGACACCTCGGGGTCACCTGCAGGCTTCGCCAGGCTGGGCCCAGTAGGAGGTGAGGCCCCTGAGCAGCTCTGACCCCTGCCTGCCCGGAGCCACCCACAGGCCTCCCTGGGGAGCCCCCAGCAGCTGACCTACTCAATGGCACCCGAGTCACCCCAAAGGATGGTGCTGCTGGGTGGGGTCCTCTGGGACAGGACCTGAGAGACGCCCTGGGTGAGATGGGAGGGGACCAGCCTGGCAGGGCGGCAGTCCCAGCCGTCCTGAGGCCCCTCCTCCTTCCCCAGCTGCCACAGCCCGGTGAGAAAAGGGACCTGGGACCTTGGCCATCTGTCGTCCCTCCCCCACCGGTGGGTGCCCATGGCAGGCCGGGTCTGGTAAACAGGCGGCTGGCAGGCCCGGCCGGTGGGAGACGGGCTCGGGGCTGGCACGGAAGCTGGGGTTGCAGGGAGGGAGGAGAGGGGAGTTGGCAGCGGGTGTCACCGCCCCCCCATCCCCCTGTCCCCACAGCTCCACCAGCCCCGGCCCGGTTTAGAGATTTTCCTGTGATCCGGGCTGTGACCATCACCAGGCCCCGACCCCAGCGGTGGTCTCTGGGCAGCGAGTGGTTCTGAGCCTCGGGGACCCGGGCCTGACCACCAGAGAAACGGAGGCGGGAGGCCAGGGCCGTGGGGGAGCGCTGAGAGCACCAGGACCCCCTTCACCAGGGCCTGCGGCTGCATGGGGACCCCGAGCCCGGCCTGGCAGCCCTGCGCCTGCGGGACCCCGGGGCCGGAGGTCGGGGGGGGGCGTCCTGGGCCCTGTCACTGCTGCCATTGCGCAGGGCGGCTGGGCCCGAACCTCCGGGTTGGTCCCCAAGTCCCCCCCTGCGCTGCTCCCCGCCGAACCCCCGGACACGGCGCGGCTTCCAGAGCTCTGCCTTCTGCCCGGAAGCGCCCGCCGCCGCCTCCTGGGGCTGGGAGAAAGGTCACCGCGCGGCCGGTTACTCAGGGCTCAGTTGCTGTAGCAACCGGCGGGGAAGAGGGACTGGCGGGCTCCGAGGACGCGCTGGTCGGGAGCCGGAGCCGCAGCCGCAGCCGCAGCCGGGCGCAGGGCCTGAGCCGAGGAGGTCGCCCGGGGGACCCTGCCCGGTCCCGTCCCGCCCTCCGCCCCTCTGAGCCCCACGCGCTGGCCCGGGCCTCGCGGCCACCAGGGGCCTCTGCCCAGGAGCCGCGGGGAGGGGAAGGCCTGCTCCACCAGGCCCAGCACAGGCGGCGGGCACCGCAGGGAGGAGCCAGGCCTCGGGAGGAGCCCCTGGAGGAGCCCCAGCCCCAGGGCACTTCCTCAGACCTGCCGGGGTGCCTGGCGGCAGAGGCCTTGGGAGAGCTGGGAAGCCCAGGCCTTCGCACCGAGCTACAAGCGCAGCCTCTTCCTGTTTTCCTGTTTGTTTTTTGATGCAGGTTCTCACCAAAGTTGCCCAGGCTGCACTCCACCTTGAAATTCTCCTGCCTCAGCCTCCTAGGGTGTGGGGATCACAGGCTATGCCACTAACGCACAGCCCTCACACCTTTTCCCGAAGTTAAGCAGGGACCGAAACTGGGACTCAACCCTGCGAGGCCCTGGGTGCCACCCCCAGCAGGGCACTGACCAGAGCAGCTCAACCTGCACTTCCGCATGGCGGCCTCTGCGCCCAGGCCTTTAGTCCTAAGAAAGAAGACTCGGTCCACACAGACAGATACAAACGCTCACAGCGGCTTCCACAGGTCAGGGCCCCCGATGGGCTCTGAGGCGCACAGGGCAGAGGGTCAGTCGCTACGGGCAGGTTGTGGGCACTCGGGAGGCTGAGGCAGGAGGATCGCGGCGAGTTGGAGGCCAGCCACAGTCTGGGCTATCTGGTGAGTGTGAAGGAAACCTGGCACGACAGAAGTAAAGCAAGGGGCACTTAACTGTGCTCTGTGAGACCACAGCACACAAGACCACACTCCCGCTCTGCCATGTCTGATGCGATGCTGGGGGTCACCTCCCTGCCCCGGGGCCTGTTTAGGAGTTAGGATGGCAGAGTCCCTACCTCAAGGTCCCAGGGAAGGGTCCCAAGAACTCGATCTGCTCCTTGCTGAGCGTGCTGTGGGGGCCCCTGTCCCGGCAGTGAAGGTCAGGCCTGACCCCGTCCCCATGGGTAAACAGCTAAGGCACAGAGAAAGAGGAGAGGGCCTAGGCTCGTGCAAAGGCCCTATGGCTGGGGAGAACTCCGGGACACCCAGTGCCCACGGACAGGGGCTTCTTGGCTGATGTGGAGATTCCCCACCTGGAATAAGGCTGTGGATCCTCCTGCCTCAGCCTCCCAGGGTGCTGTGATTACCGGCATGCTACAGCACTCCGGGCTTGTCCTTGGTGCTCTGAGCTGTGGCTGCTTCTGCTCTCTCATCCTGGAGCCAGCAGTTTGCCCTCATGTTCCCCAAAAACAAGGCTGAGCGATCCCCAGGACAGACGGCCAGGGCGTGTCAAGGCCCGGGCGTGGGAATAAAGCAGGGTCCCCGGCAGGAGGGTGGCACCTCGGAAGGACCTCTTGGCTGCCTGGGGGAGGACTGGAGACCAGGAGCTCATCTAGGTGGGTGCTACAGATGTCCAGAGATGGGGGGGCCGGACCAGGGTGGGGGCTGGTGGAAATGGCTTGGGGGATTAAGGACATTGAGGGGGTTAGGGAAGAGGGTGGGCCATGGCCTGAGCAGGCCGCAGCTGGAAGACAGGTGGGCAGGAGGGCGGCTTCACGGCCCCAGGCCCAGCCCTGAGCCTGCAGCCCCGCCTGAGCCCCAAGGCGTGGCCCAGAGGGAGACAGAAGCCTGCAGAGTAGGCAGCAGGGAGCTGGGCCGGCCCTGGGGCACCCCGGAACCCCTGCCCAGCCCAGAGCGTGTGCCCTAAATCTCTCCTCAGCCAGTGTGGTGCTGAGCATCTGTAATCCCTGCACTTGGGAGGCTGAGGCAGGAGGGTCACCTGGAGTTCGAGGCCAGCTTGGATTTCACAGGGAGTTCAAGGCAAGGCTGCCCGGGTTCTGTCTCAAAAAACAAATGAAAAATAAAATAAAATAAATCTCTTGCTTGGAGAGGGACAGAGGCAGAGGCCCTGCGGGTGAACAAACACTGCTGACCCCACTGCTGTCCCCCTCCCTGGCTCCAAGTGTTGCAAAGTGAGTTCCCCAAATCTGGGGTGCTCTGCAGCCCCACAGCTGTCACAGGACTCAGCGGCTCTGATACCAGATCTACCCCTCCCCCCACATCCCCCAGCGCAGCCCTGCTGCGCCTCCCCTCTGCACAGGGCTGGTGGAGCTGCACTGGGTGTCCCAGCCCTGTCCCCTCAGTCACTCTGCCGAGGTCAACTCCATGGCTGGCCTCCCATCTTATGGTGATCCTCCTGCCTCGGCCTCCCGAGGGCTGGGGTGACAGGCGTGTCACCAGGTATCACCTCTTGCTACTGAAGACATTCGGCCCTCCGGGACCCCCGCCTCCCTTCTACTGGTCCTTCAAGTGGCAGCTGAATGTCCCCTCCTCTGGGGTCTCCGCCAGCCCTGCACGCTGCCCTCTGCCTCTCACACCCTCTGCTCGGTCCTGTGCTGCCTGCCTGACCCCACGAGGCCTGGGGACACGCCGCCCGTGTCCGGAAGGAGGCTGGGTAGCTGCCGCCCGCTCTGCGGGTAGGGAAGGAGCGCCGGGGCCGTCTCACCCACAGGGCCCCCGGCTGCCACGGTAGTGGTGACCCTGACCCCCAGTCCCCAGCATGGCCTGTGGCCGGCCTCACCGGACAGCACGGGGACAGCACTGGGCGGCCACTCGATGGGTCACTTCCTGTGGCCCCAGGGACTGCCGCTGCTTGTTCACAGGTGCGGGAGCTGGCGAGGCAGAGCCGAGGCCCAGGCACAAGCCAGGCAGCTCCTGCCCACTCAGAGGACTGCTCCTGCCGGGCGTGGTGGTGAACGCCTGTCATCCCAGTGCTCGGGAGGCCGAGGCAGGAGGGTTGTTTTGAGTTCGAGGCCAGTCTGGGCTATAAAATGAGTTCAAGACCAGCCTGATCTGCAGAGTGAGACCCTGCTCGAAAAGACACAAACAAAAAAAAACCAGAAAAACAACCCAAAAGGTTGGGTCTTAACTAAGTGCAGTGGCACCCAGCTGTAATCCCAGCCCCTCAGGAAGCTGAGGCAGGAGAATTGCAAGTTTAAAGAGAAACCTTGTCTCCAAAAATAAAAGGGCCCTTGCTCTACTATGAGCAAGGCTAGGCTCTCCCTCCCTGTAAAACATGGGAGACAGACTGTTCCCCGGGAACACGTCCCATGGGCCCTGGAACTGAAGGACCCCCTCCATGGCCTGAGCCTCACAGGACAGCCATGACCAGTGACCCGGGCTGCAGGCTTCTGCGCAGGAAGGAGCCCAGAGAGGCTGCTCTCCCTGGCTGCGGCTCACAGCGGCCTAGGGAGGGGCAGGCAGGTCTGGGTGGGGCCAGGGTGGCCTCCGCCGGCCTCTGGGAGGAGGTGGACTCCCATGCGTTCATTCATTCATTCGTTGAACAGTTACCCAGCCTGCTGTGGGCCAGGCTGGGCAGGAGAATGCTGCCATCTGTCCCTGAATTCCAGAGGGACAAATGCCCAGGGGACCAGACCCCCTTGGTCCCTGTGCCTCAGTGCACCCTCTGTAACAGCGCACAGAAAGAGGCCTCCTGAGGCCGGGCAGGGCGTCCTGAGCTTGTCGGGAGGCACAGATAAAGCAGCTGGGGGAGCAAGGGCTCGTGTCATGGGCAACAGATACACAGGTGCTGGTCTCCACAGTGAGGGGCATGGCGTGGGCTGGCGGGTGAGCTGGGCCTGGGTACAATGGATTCGTGATGGCCAGTGGGCTCGTATCACAGCGAGCCCCGCCCAGCTGACCCTCCTGGGCCTCCAGGTCTAGCACGCAGCACCTTGGGAGTCTGGGCTTCCGGAACTGTATCCCACAGGGGCCTCTAGTGATAGTCCCTAGATGACCCCGTGTTCCTTTACAGCAGCAGCAAACAGACTCAGAAGAGGTTGAGGGGCACCTGAGAAGGGTGTTGAGGATGCCACAGGACCCCACCCCACCAAGAATCAAGAACGGAGAGAAAAGGCTTCTGGATCTTCTAGCTTGCTTGTAAAGGAATTGGGGGGGGCTTCTTCCATAGCCGTGGCCCACAGTGCACATAAGAAAGTACACGTGAGAAGGGAAGCTGGGCAAGGTGGTGCACGGCTGTGACCCCAGCTCTTGGGAAGGCTGAGGCAGGAAGATTCCAAGTGTGAGCTCAGCCTTAGGACCAGCAATTTAGCAAGACCTTGGTTCAAAATACAAAATCTTGAAAGGGCTGGGGATGTAGGCCAGTGCAAAGGCCCTGAGTTTAATTGGCAGTGCTGCAAAAACCAAACCAACCAACCAACCAACACACAAAAGAAAGAACAGGGAGGGGAAGGGGTGGCCATCTTGGACCTAGCGGACAGAGAGCCAGGAGAAACAGTAGCACCCTTCTTGTCCCATCTGACAGGTAGGAAAGCTGTCCGGGCACATGGCCTAGCACACTGCCACTGCCAGACACGCGGCAGGGCCTCCCATTTCCTTACTAAAGCTTTCACTGGGCGCTGTCGTCTCAGTGCTTGGGAGGCTGAGGCAGGAGGATCCCCAAGGGTTGAGTTCAAGGCCAGACAAATTATTCACAGGATCAGGGTGTCGGGGTGTGGAAGCCCAAGGTGGGACACAGGGTGTTGGAGCTGCTGGGTCCCCACTGGCCTTTGGGGTCACATCCCATTCCTGACCCCCACTTTCCTGGGGTAAAAGAAGTGCACGGGTTCTGTTGCTCAGAAGTCCTGGAGCCAGCAGGTGCCTGGGACAGGTCACCCTGATGACAGAGCTCACATGCCTCCTTGGCCTCCGCTACCAGCGCTGCCCAGCTTCCCTCGGCCTTCTACTGAGATGAGGCCTTGTGGAGTCTCAGAAGGGCAGCAGATCTGGGGCTGACTCTCAGTTCCTTCTCTGCCCACACACGGTGCCCTCCACCCCAGCCTGTCCTTGATTACCTCCTGGCACGGGGCACTCACTACCTACAAGGCTGCTGCACTGATAGGTGGTTCATCTGGTGAGGCCGACTGGACCTCTCGGGGTAATGTTTCCCCCACTCTGCCTTGGGGGTCCCCTCCAGGACAAGCTGCACCCCCTGCCCCATCGGCTCTTCAGGCCCCAGGAGCATAGCCTGGGAGTCGGTTTCTCCCGGCCTGAAACCTCCTGCTTCTTCACCAGGTGGAGCAGAGGAAAGGCAGAGACCCGCCCCCAGCAAGCACACCCTCGGAGGGACCCAGGGGAGCTCTGGGGCCGCCGCTAATCCTGTCACATGGCCCAGCTCGAGGTCCCGGGGGTGGCTCTGAAGCAGGGTGCTGCAGTTCCCTGAGTTCTCCGGATGCCTTGTGAGGCCCTCACCACGCCTGGCATGGGCTTCGGGAGAAGCCGAAAGTGTGTGCTCCTTCCCTCTGGGTCTTTTTGTTTAATTATCAACTATTTTGGGATTTTTTTGAGACCAGCCCTTGCTCTCTAGCTCAGGATGACCTCAAACTAAGTTGCCCAGGCTGGGTTCCAACTTGTCGTCCTCCTGCCTCAGCCTCCCGAGAGATGGGATCACAAGCTTGTGCCAGCCCTCTGGGCCGGGTGGGCCTTTCGCTGGTGAGCAGTTAGTTCTCAGCCCTCAGGGGAAGAGCTCAGGGCCCGGGAGACAGGTCCAGGACTAGATGAAAGGAAGTGACCTCCACTGGGTGAGACGGGCCAGGTCCCGGACAGCGGGGCCCATTCAGAGCCAGCTCTGGGTGTCTCCAGCCTGACCGTCACAGGCCCCGAGCGCAGAGAGCAGGGTGCAGTCGTCCGGGAGACCCAGGAACCTGCAGCTGAGCAAGTCCTTGGCAAAAGCACTTCCCCTGCTCTGTGCCGGGACTGTGCGGAAGCCAGCGCCAGACAAAGCCCTGTGCCTGGGAGCTGGCGGCCGGCGAGGCGCTTGAGGGCTGGAGCAGGTGACTGTCCCCATCCACGCAGGCTGTCCCCACGGGTGGGGACGGGCAGAGGAGCCGAGGCCAGGCAGGTGGCGAGGGGTGGTGTGTGTGCGGCAGACAGCAGGTTCCAGTCGAGGCTTCCTCTTTTCTGTCTCAGCGACCTTGGGCCGGCACCTTCTGTTCCGCGGGTCCACCCCAAAGGCGCCACAACTCTGTCACCTGCAGAGGTCATTTACCGGGAAGCAAATGAGGCAGACACTCCAGAGACTTCTCTTTTTCCATAGGTCTCTAAATTGCCCAAACTGAGCTAAAACTTGTGATCCTCCTGCCTCAGTCTCCCAACGGTGCAGCACTAAAGCCTGACTGGCAAGATTCTTCTCAGAGTGGGTTCCTGAGACGGTAAAAGCTTCCCATCCGGAGCCCGGCGTGGTGGCGCTCGCCTGTAATCCCAGCACTGGTGAGGCTGAGGCAGGAGGACTGTTTCAAGTTCGAGACCAGCCTGGGCTACAAAGTGAGCTCAAGGCCAGCCTGAACTGCATAGCGAAACCCTGTCTCAGAAAGTCTAAAATAAAATAAAATAAAATAAAATAAAATAAAATAAAATAAAAGCTTTCCAGCCACCTAACAGAGCTGCCCCAAGATTTACCAAGAAACAAGCAAACTCCCCCGCCCCCACACCGGTGCGCAGGGGCCCGGCGTGTGTCCAGGGCCAGCTGATACCCTGTTCTCACTGCGTGTCACCCCCAGGCCCTCAGGGACCCAAACATTTCTAGCCAAACAGGAAGCAGGGACCAGGAGTTTGGGAAAATGGAGGAAGGTGGGGGTGGGGAAGGCAGAGGGATGGGGGAAGGGAAGGTGGACCTGAGAGTCAGGGGGTCCCCGACAGACCCCTCTGGCTGCCGCCACTACCAGGCCGTCAAGGAGCCAGTTTGGGGGTGCAGGCGTGGGGAACTGGCTTTGCCAAGGACCTTAAGATGCTGGGGGGCAGGGAGGGCCAGGCATGGGGATCCCAGGCAGGGGGATGTGGGGAGTCCGGGGCGCACACTGAGGTGCCCGGGTGCCCGTCGCCCGTCTGCTGACATTTCCAAGCGCGCGGCGGGGAAACGGTGCAGCCGGCCGGGGCGCAGCTCCTCCCGCAGCCGCCGCCCCGACGCTCCCCGCTGCGCCCTCTGCCGGGGGCCCGACGGGGTCCGGGGGGGGCCCGCTGCACCCGGGCTGCAGGCTGTGCGTGCGGGGCCCCTCGCTGCGCGGCCTCTCGCACTCGCCCCGCCGGCTTTTTCCCTTTTTCTCACCGCGTTTTTTTCTCCCTTTCCTGGAGCGGAGCCCGGCGCCAGGAGTCTGGAACCGGCCTGACGGCTCGGAGCTATGGGGGAGGGGCGGGGCGGGGCGGGGCGGAGGGCGCGCTGCCTCGGCCTCCCCCCCAGCGCCGCATTCCTTTCCGCCGAACCGGGCCCCCGCCCTGCCTGGCGGAGGGGGGCGGCCTTGGCCCCCTGGGCTCCCCGGCTCCTTTCCCAGGCCAGCAGGGATCTGCAGATCCATCTTCAGGGTGCTGCTGGACGCGCTCCCCCGGCCTCAGGTTCCTGAGCCCCGTCTCCGCCCAGGTCTGCGGGTCCCCATCGCCTCCCCTCCCCGTTGCTTCTGGGCCTGGGGCTGATAGTGGGGCGCTTAGCCCTGGCTGAATCTGGCCAGGCGCCCCTGCCCCAGGGCTTGAAAGGGGAGGGCTCCGGCGTGGAATTTTCCAGAGACCCCAAGCGCTGGGGGGCTGGAATGCAGTGTCCAGACCCTCGGGATCCCCGAGGGATCCCGGTGTCCCAAGACGGTGCTGGGGGACCCAGCAGAGGAGCCCACCCCTCCCCCTGGTCTAGTGCTGGCCAAGCCCGGCCGAACCTGTTTATTTTGGCGGCCCCACCCCCGCGCCACTTCCCTCCCAGCCCTGCCTGCGCCCCAACACGTAGCTGGTCTGCGACTGTCACGCACGGCGCGGCCTTCCCGCCTGCTCCCCTGTGACCCGGGCTGGGGACAGGGCTGAGCTCCCAGGGCCCCCCAAGGTTCCGCAAGGCCCCGTTTTGTCACTCTGGTTTGGTCTGGTTTTGCCATACTGCAGAGGGGACCCCGAGCCCTGTGCAGAGACCCCGCTTCAGCCCCTCCTCAAAAGCTCCTTTCTGTTTTGAGACAGGGTCTTGCTGTTAAGTGACTGAATTAATTGCCTGTGCTAGGCTGGAATTTGCGACCTTCCTGACTCAGCCTCCCAGAGTGCCTGGGGGTGCCACCTTGCGGGCTTGGTTACTGTTATTTCCGAGGGACCCAGGCCCAGCGAAGCCCCCTCCCTCCCGGTGCTGGAGTCGGGGCCTGAGGAAGGCAGAGGCTGCCTGGCGGCTCAGCGGCCGCCCCTCCTCCTCCTCCTCCCGTCCCCTGCTGAGCTGACCCGGCTGCTGAGCAGAAATTTCCAGTCCCCCTGGCAGAGCCCGGAAGAGTCGGGGTGTGGCTCAGAGGCACAGCCGGGCAGGCTCTTTGGGCCCAGGTTTGGGGCCCCAGATGTTCCCCAAGACCGCAGAGCCCGGGGAGTGCCTTGCAGTGGGTGGGGCGGGGGCGTCCTCCAGCTGGGGCCCCCAGAGGGGTTACTGGGAGGAAGGGGACTGTCTGTCCTAGGAACTGTGACCAAAGGGGCCACCTTGGCAGCCCGACTGGAGAAGCACAGTCCCCTGTGGGGCCCCAACAGAGCGACCCTCGGCTTCCTGCAGTGCTATGCAACACTGGCTGAGTGGCTCAGCCTCTCTGGGCCTGTGACTCCTTCAGCAGGGTCGCATGGGTGACTTCGGCCAAGTCTGACGTGCACTGGGTGACACCACCCGGACCTGCTCCGGGGGTTTTACCGACAGTCACTGGTTGCTCTGGGAGATTTTCCATTAACTTTATTCTCCTGGTGAAATAACTGAGGCTCAGAGAGGCGGAGTCACCTTCCGAGAACAGAGAACAGAACATACAGTCGGGAGGCAGCAGGGTGAGAAGCGAGACCTCAGAGGCCGAGTCTCTAAAGAAAAGGCAGCTCGCACGTTTTACAAAGATGTCACAAAGATGTCACGTTTTCCAGTGCCTGTGACGGGCAGGAAGGACATCAGGGGGCTGGTCATAAAAATAAGGGTGCCCAGAACTGAAAATAGGGAGCCATCAAAGGCCTTTGAGCAGACAAGGACAGTGTCCTAAGGTGGTGGCAGACACCTGTAATCCCAGCATTCAGGAGGCTGAGGCAGGAGGATCACAAGTTTGAGACCAACCTGGGCTACATAGTGAGACCCTGTCTCAAAAAACAAAACTAAGACATATAAAGGAAAAATGGGAGGCTGGAGAAAGAGGAGTCAAGGAGGCCGAGGCCGTCTGTTCCTTGAGCCACCCCAGCCATTGCCCTTGGCCTGCTCCGGTTTCCAGGATGGGTGCTGCTGTCACCGCTCTGCCAACTCCTATTCACTCTGCAAAGCCCAATTCGACTGTTGCTTCCTGTGCAGGGAATGGCCCGACTTCACCCTGCTCTTTAGCCATGTTCCCAGGAAGGGAGGAGAGACTTGGGGAACATGGCTGAGACGTGAGGACAAGCCCCTCGTGTGGACAGATGGGAACACTCGGCTCATCCTGGATGCTCGAGTGTGGGGCGGGGCAGGCGTCACGCAGAGCAGGTCACCCGGCACCTGCAGGGGAAGTGGGCTGAGCAGCCCCCGGATTATTGGGATGGAGGCCGGAGGAGGGGAAGTTCCAGGAGAGAACTGGAGATTGAGTGGCCTTCCTGCCTGCCCAGAAGTGACCACAGCCCCTCTCTGGTCCCCAGGCCACTAAGGCAGGAGGGGAAAGGCAGTCACACATTGACACAGGTGACCCAGGACCCCCAGCCCAGGGAACCCTGAGTCTTAAGCTTGAAGAGCTGCTTGGGGCCTGGACACAGCCCTCCAGTGGAGGTGGCCATTGCTGGGGACAGAGAATCTCGGTGCTGGCACAGAGGCACAGAAGCATGTGAATTATTGGATGGGTGGATGGACAGATGGACAGATGGATGGATGGATAGATGGGTGGGTAAGTGGGTGGGTGGATGGATGGATGGACGGATGGACGGATAGATGGGTGGGTAAGTGGGTGGGTGGATGGATGGATGGACGGATGGATGGATAGATGGGTGGGTAAGTGGGTGGGTGGATGGATGGATGGACGGATGGATGGATAGATGAGTGGGTAAGTAGGTGGGTGGATGGATGGATGGACAGATGGACGGATGGATGGATAGATGGGTGAGTGGGTGGATGGACAGATAGATGGGTGGGTGGGTGGATGGATGGATGGATAGATGGACGGATGGATGGACAGATGGACGGGTGATGGATGGAAGGATGGGTGGGTGATGGGTGGAAAGACGCATGGATTCGAATGGACGAATTCCTGGCCCAAGGCTTAGGCAGGAGGTACCCCAAAATCTAGGCGCCTGCTCGCTGCCATTGGTGTGGCCTCTGGGACAAAGGGGTCATCATGTTGGGTTGTTAAAGTCAGGGGCTCCGGACTCAGACGTGTCTGGGCACCCGCTCTTTCTCTCACTAGCTGGACCAAACTCAGTTTCCCCACTGCAGAAAATGTCAACAGATGGTAGCAGCTGCTGCCCAGTGCTCTGGACAGGTCCTGGGGGCAGTGGCTGTGTGGCCCGCGGTCTGCCAGGTCACAAACAGCCCAGGAGGGTGCGCAGCCGAGCCGCGTAAACCGTTCGGTACCGGGGACGAGTCTCAGCCCATCTCAGGCCTCAGTTTCCCCGCCTGGACAGTCAGGACCTGCTGGCCCAGACGGCCTTGTCGCGTCTCCCTGTCCAGCCTCCTTGTCCGGCGCAGACATGTGCGCGTGCACCCGCGGGCACGAGCAGTGAGGACGCCCCGCCCACCGGGCTCAGCCCCCCACTCCGGGAGCAGCATGCAGAGCTGACCCCTGCACAACGCCGCACCCCCGCACCCTTGCCCCTCCGCCACACACTGGCGCCCCCAAATCTGCTGAGCGCTCACTGCTGGCGCGGGCAGGCGGGGGTGGGAGCGGGAGAGAAAAAACCAACGACTCAGCCGAGAAGAGGGGTGCGGGCAAGGGAAATGACAGCCGCGGTCCCCCTGAGTCCCGGCTCATGAATATTAATGCGGCGGTAATTAAAATGCAGGGCGCAGCGGGATGGATGCGGCGGCCTCGGAGCGCGGGGAGCGAGCGCGGGGGCAGCTGCGGGGTGGGGGGGCTCCCGGTCCTTCTGAGCGCCGCCCGCCCCCCCCCGCTTCCCGGCTCCGCCCCGATGACGTCACCCGGCAGAACTTTCCGCTTCCCGCCCGCGGTCTCGGGGCGCTGAGTCACCGCCGCCCCCGGCTCGGCCCTGGCCCGGCGGCGCCTGTGTGCGCAGCGCGAGGCCCCCGGTGCCCCCATCCGCCCCTCAGCAGATGCTCGGCAAAGCTGCAGGCTCACGGGGTGCAGTGCACAGCCCGGCCAACGCAGGCGCAGGGTTCAAACCCCAGCTCTCTGGGTTCAGTACCACAAGGGGACAGGGCCTGGGGGAGGACGGGGCGCACAGGGAGGGTCCTGCCAGGCCTCGAGGCCGCGCTCCCGCTTGGTCTGCAACCCGGCCGCGCTGCGTCTCCGCGGGGAGGAGGGGAACGAGCACAGCCTCTTTCGCTGAGCACACTAGGCCCGCTGTGGGGGGCAGCAGGGCCCCTGCTGGACTCAGGGCACCTGGGTTCAAGAGCTGGATGCCCCACACCGTTCTCCCGGCTCCCTGCAGCCAGTGGCGCTGGGAAAATTTATGAGCAGTTCTGTCTTTGTTTCTGTTTTGTTGAGACGGGGTCTCGCTGTGGGGACTGTAGTCCAGGCTGGACTTGAACCCCCTATAGTCCCCAGGCGGACCTCAGACTCAGGGCCATCCTCCTGCCTCGGCCTCCCCAGGGCTGAGCCTGTAGGTCTCAGCGTCTTTCTAGGCCCCTTGACATCGAATCTCTGCGCCCCGGACAACAACGGTACATACACTGTGCCCTGCCATCCCCAGATGGGTCACCCAGCTTTGACGACATCTGCATTCCAGCTTCACATAGACTCTTGGGGGTGGAATCTAAGACCATTTGGGCTGCTCCGGGGGCTGCGCAGGGATGAGGGTCCCGACCTCCAGGCAGCCTTTTCCCAGGCCAGCCTGGCCCTGCCCGGCCCTTGCAGGGAAGACCTGCCTTGTGCTCCGCTGCTGGGGGAGCGGGCTGCTGCTCACCCGCCCGTCCCACCATCCCTGCCTCTGCCTCTCCACTGCCTTGGCCAATTCCGCCTCCACCTCTTCCGCGCTTCCCCTGGGGAGTGTCCCAGTTAGTGCCACATGCACAGACACGACCGCGACCCAGGTCACAGAAGCGCTTGAGCACACACGTGCACACGCATGCACGCGCCATGTGCTGCAAATTCGCACGCACACGGCCTCACAGGCACGCATGCGCACATTGGATGGGGTGTGGCTGCCCCCTCTGACACCGTGGCATGACCTGAGTGTCCTTCCACACTCAGGTCACCCTCCCAGGCCTCTTCAAACCCAACCCCTTTGGTGTTTGGCCGGAAGCCATCTGCCATTCCTCTAGAGCTGCCCTGGCCCAGGCCCCACAGCTATCCCAGCTCAGGCAGAGCCAGTGCCCAGAGGTCACATCCTTCAGGGACCTCAACCTTTTCATCTGTCAAATGGGCAAACACTGCCACTGACCTCGCGGGAACTCGGAGATGTTCCGGTGGAAGAAATGAGTGTGGCCAGTGGGTCCTGTGGGGCTGGAGCTGCCGAGAGCCGGCTCCTGGGGGCCATCCCTGCCTGAGGTGAGTGTTCCAGCCCCACTGGTCCAGGTCCCCTTCACACCCTTCCTGCAAGCCTGTGCGAGGTGCCTCTTGCCAGCCCCAGGGGAGGGGCAGGACTCAGGAAGAGCTGCGGGAGTCTACCATGGTGCTCTTTAGGGTTTGCTTTGTGATATAGGGGACTGAACCCAGGACAAGGTCTCACTATTGTTTGTTTTGCGACAAGGTCTCACTAAAACACCCACACTAACTGGGATCATCCTGCCTCAGCCTCCCCGAGTGCTGGGCTCACAGGTGCACACACTGCACCTCCCATCTAAAGTCTTCTCGTGGATGCCACCTCCAGCTGCAGACGTGAACACCTTTCCCTGACCCAGGAGCCAGAGGGGTGAAGGGAGAAAGCCATGCTCCTCTTCCCTGCTGCGTGGCCTCAGACAAGTCACCATGCCTCTCTGAGCCGCCGTGTCCTGTCCTCCTCTGGAAAACGTTCCATGTCCTGCAGGGCTGGGGCCAAGGACCCCCCAATGTGTGTGTGGAGCCTTGGCGGGGGAAGCCCAGTTTAACTGCCCCAATATTGCCATCATGCCACCTACAAGGGCCAGTCCCTGGGAGGCATGGCAGATGGGGAAACTGAGACTGGAGATCCCATGACTCAGCCACAGAGCTTTCCCTCTCCAGGCATGCAGACCTGTCATTCCAGCATTCTGGGAGGCTGAGTCAGGAAGATCTCCAGTTTGAGCCCATCCTGGGCAGCTTAGCAAGACCCTGTCTCAAAACAAAAAATAACAAATGGCTGTGGGTATTGCTCAGTGTGAAGGCTCAGCTTCAGCTCTCAGCATAGCAGAAGAGAAAAAGGAAACGTTGGCATGAGGAATAAGTGAGTTCACACGTGAAACGTGTAACGGTAAGACCTGGTGCACAGTCAGGAATGTGACAGATATTAGCTGCCGCTCTCGTCTCCTGATTTCTGGTCCAGCACAGATGCAATCCCCAGCAGCGCTCAGGGACCCTTAGGGGACACCTCCCCTGTGGACACCCCTGAGGAAGGAGTGGCCGGCGACTGCCCATGCCTGTCCTGTCCACTGTGGACAGCACAGCTAATCAGATCATTACCATGTGGTTTCTGCCGGCCTGGCGGGGGAGTCAGCAAGGTTCCCGGGGAGGCGACCTGTAAGCCAAGGTTGGCAAGATGAGGATGCACTGCAGCTCCAGGCAGAGGGAGAACTGATGCGGGCAGAGAGAGCGGGGCTGTTGGGACTGCAGGGACCAGGTGCAGCCCTAAGCCAGGCTGCGCGGAGAAAGCCGTGGGGGCTGGGGGTGACGCACGCACGTGGGGATCCGGAGCCAGGCCTGGCAGAGAAGGAAGTGGCCGGGCTGTGTTCTGGAAAGATCTGTCTTGCTGACACAGGCAGAGTGGGTAGGGAGTGAGGCTGGGTGAAGGGAGAATCCTGGGGAGGGGAAGGGAGAGGAATGGGGGGGCCTAGCCCACCCGGGCTTGGGGTTCAGAGGGTTCAGAGGGAGCCTGGGACCTGCCTCTGTTGCTGGGTGACTCTCAGGAGCAAGATCAGGAAGAAAGACCCTCTGTCCAGCTGGGGTCACCCCAGGGACTCGGGAGGGACTGCAGATGGAAATCCGTGGAGACGGATCGGCTGCAGCACTGGGACCGTGGAGCTCCCAGCCCTACCTGGCCCTTGCTCCTGAGGCTCATCTGAGCTGCCCCTGTGGGGACACCCCAAGCCCTAGGGTGGCAGCTATGGAGTGTCCACACCTGGGCGCACACAGACCTGCCTCGGAGCGGAAAGAGAAGAGGGGCTGGGTGGGCGCTGGGGACCCTGGTGGGCTGTTCTCACCCCACTGCTTTGCTGCTGGCCACACTCCAAAGAGGAGGCTGAGACCTCAAGGTACAAGCCCAGCCCTCTAGCCCTAGGGTCCTGACGGCAATGATGTATTTGTCCAAAAAGGAGGGCAGACTACACTTTCTTTAGCAGTTTGTTAGCTGGATTTATAACCTGGGAATAATGTGGCCTGAGCTGTACACATGCCCAGCGCTGACCCTCTGTCCTGCCCGGACATGAGCGGCCACCTCCAGCAGCTGACCCCTGGCCACGGCTTCCTTCGCAGCTTCCCAGCCCCACTTCTGCATGCCCAGGCCTCCGGTGTCCCCCGCCTTTGTCTGGGGGTCCTCTGTCATCCCGTGAATGTTCCACTGCAGCCTCCCTGGAGGTCATGGCTGGCTCCCAGCTTGTCACTGGTTTTATGTGTTCGTGGCAGCCTGTGTCCTAGTCTGGCCAGCCAGACACCGATCCTGTCCCTGCAGCGGGAAGCGACCCTCCCTGTAGGAGCTATGGCCTTGCTTGGTGTCACATTCCCAGCTCTGGACTCTGTCGCTGTGTGACCTTGGGATGCAGCTCTGCTGCTCTGAGCTGTTTTTCTCTCCGGAAATCTCATAATAATAACAGCACCTCTTGCAGCGCAGAGGCAAAATGTGGAACACGGAGCCCAAGTGTGCCCGAAGCTTGGCAGGCGAGCGGAGGAGTCGGGGAGGGCGCGAGCGACGTCATTGGCTGCTGTTTACAGCGAGCAAAGCCAGGCTCAGCGAGGTGGCGCCGTGGCCCAAGGTCACACAGCTAGGAGAAGCAGGTGGGGGTCCACGCCAGGATGATGAGACCTGAGCGCTGACCGGTGGATGCTCCGATCACCGGGCTGCTACCCCCGGAACCCCGTCTAACCCAGAGGGGCCTCGGGTGCCCGCAGCCAAGTGGAGGCGGCAAGGGCTGCAGGGACCAGCGCGGCGCGCAATGGGTTAACGCGCCCGCTGCATTGGGCCGGCCTCCGTGAGAAGCAGCTAATGGAAGCGCGGGGCCACGAGGTACGCAGCCAATAGGCGCGCGCGGCGATGAGGTAATGTCGGGGCGCGCCGAGCGGGCGGGGTCGCTAGGGCAGCCGATGGAGTTCAGTCTTCCTCCCGGCCAGCCGCTCACCTTTGACCTTGGCGCTCCCCCCCCCCACCGAGCCCAGCCCGGACCCCACCCTGAGCCGAGACCGCCCCCAGTGTCTGCGGTGGGAGCCTGGGGACGTCCTGGCCTGAGTCACGCCCTCCGGGCCTCAGTTTCCCTTCCTCCCGCGGTGGTGCCCACGCCGGGGACCCGAAGTCTCCCGGGCCACGTGGACCCCACTTGTCCTTCGGGTATCCGCGCCGCCCTCTCCCGTGTCCCTTCGCCGCCGCCTGCCACGAGGTAGCCCGGGCGGTGAGAGGTCAGCGCGCCCCACGGGGAGGCGCCGGGCACGAAGCGGTTAAGGAGCAGGCGGGGGCGCCCGCGGGAGGGGGCTTGGCTGCTCCGCTTCCCAGAAGCCGATTATTTTTAACCCAAGAGGAAGAAAGGAAGGAGAAGCTCAGAGAGGAGAGAGCGGAGGAGTGGGAGGGACAGAGGGGACCCAGCCTGGGGTCTGGGCAGCGGTGCGAGGCCGGGGCACCCCCACCTCCTGCGCCCCGCTTTGTCCCACCTGAGAGCAGCCGGGCCAGGCCTGAGCAGGGGGTTGGGGGCACCAGGGAGCCCCCACCCCATCCTGGATGCCCTCCATCAAGTGTCCTTGTCCTTGTCCTTGGGACACTGGAGCCCTGGGAAGGGGACGGAGGGCGGCCTGTGGTTGCTGGTGGGGAGTCCGGGGCACAGTGGGCCTCTGCCTGGGGTGGGCTGAAACCAGACTCCAGAGGGCGGCTGAGAGGGTGCTGGGGACCCAGTAGCAGAGGAGGGGACACAGGAGCGCACTAGAGGCTCACAGCTGAGCAGACTGTGTGAAGGACAGCAGGGGGCGAGGGGGTTGGGAGGACCCAGGGCCCCACCTCTGCAGGGTCACAGGAATCTCCCCAAGGGCCCCCCCCCCCCCCCGCACTGGGGTGGCTCAGTAGGTGACTGGCAGGGCAGGAGAGGGACCCAGGGCCTCAAACCTGGCAGCTCCAGGGGCTCAGCGTGGCCAACAGCTTGGAAGGGGTTTGTAGGGGGATGGTAGCCAGGGACAAGGAGGACCCAGGGGGCGGCCGGAGTGTGGAGCCAGAGGGGCAGAGGACTTGGGGTGACAGGTGTGGAGGTGAGGGAGGCTGCTGGGGGATTGGGGCTCACCTGGGTTCCCACTTATGCCGTGACAGAGGCTGGCACTGTCCCTGGACGGTGAGGGGTGGCTGCCCAGGATTGGCTGGAGGACCGAGTGGACTGCTGGCAGGGCCTGCCAGGCGCGGGGACAGCCGGGGCCCACAGATCCTGAGACACCCAGAGAGGAGGGATGGTGAGCGGCTCCTGCCACAGGACTGAGGCCGGGGAAACCACCAGAGCCCGCTCATGTGAGATGGACAAGAGGGGACCCAGGCCACCCACCAGTGCCAGGGTTCTGGCCCTCGCTGGAGGGCAGTGTTTCCCCCACGTCTGGCTCACTTGCCCACAGCTACCCCAGGGCACAGTGTCTTTCACACCAGGCAGGGCCTGATTCCAGACGGAGGCTGGCATTGTGGCCTGTCCCGGCTCTGCCATCAGCTGGGGACAGTCTCAGTGCTCACCACGACCCAGCAAAGCTGTCAGCAGCAGCCACAGGGGGACCCAGGACCCCAGGACTCCAAAAGCACAGGTGTGCAGAGGAGAAAGGGCTGGGGCCGCGCGCCTCAGTTTCTCCACTTTGGGTCTGCTGAGCTTGGCCTGGGACTCAGTTATGTTTGCAGCCATAAAACCTTACGGCCTTGGGGACCCCCCCACCCGCCATACCCCAGGACAGGCTGTCTGTCCCTGGATCGGCCACAGAGCAAGGCTGAGGTCCTGGTCCACACATCCAGGAAGGTGTTCCTGTCCCCTGCAGCTCTGACCCCTGCCCAGGCTCCGGCACAAAGTCACAGGATGGGGAGGGGGCAAATCGGAGTTCCAGCCCATCCCAGAAGAGCTCTGGCCAGAGCTCTCCTCTGGCCTCTGCCTTCCTGTGTCTTCTGTAAAATATTTCTCAAGAAGAGCTAAGGGTGGTGGTGCACGCCCGTGATCCCAGCTGCTCAGGAGGCTGAGGCAGGAGAACCGTGAGCTCAAGGCCAGTCTGAAACCTGCAAGCTCGGGATGTTAATGGGCCCTCTAGGCTCTAGGCATGGGGCAGGGACTCGATGGAGGCCAGGCCTGTTGTTCCTGCCGGCTCGCGGGTGAGAAGATGGAGTTCGGAGCCGGAGCCGCTTGTGTGTGGTCACTGTCACCGCACTCCAAGCAAGGAAAGTGCGTGCAGGCTGGTCCCCACCTGGGTCCCTCTGTGCTCCCCTCCCAGCCACATGCAGCAGCCGGACCGAGGAGCCACCCCCACCGGGCACCCTGTGCTGGCTTTCACACGGGTCCCCAAGGTTGCAGGCACAAAGCTGGAGGCCGAGGCGAGAAAGAGCCGCTGGCGAGGGGACCCGGCCCCCGCTTTCCTCCTCCCTTTGTTAAGCTCCTTTCAGCTGAACCGCCAGAGCCTGGGTGTTCGCTCACGATAATTGCAGCGTCTAGACAGTGTCTGGGACCCGAGCCCTCTGCCCGCCAGCCCGCCTGCCTGAGCTGGCTGCCGCCTGGCTCCCAGGCCCAGCCCACGGCCCCGCGTTCCCACAGCGCGGGGCACCGCCTCTGGCCGGAGGCTTCTGGAGTCCTGTGTTTTGTTTATTCTTCAAGACAAGGTCTTGTGATGAGTTCTGCACCAGCCTTGGACTCACTGTGTAGCCAGCCTGGCCTCCAGCTCACATAGATCCTCCTGTCTCGGCCTCCGAGCGCTGGAATGACGGGTGTCACCGTCACATCCTGCTCTTGAAGCAACCTTCTAGAGCCTTCCATCGCCATCCCGTCCCGGGCCTGATGGGATCCCTGAAGTGTGGGCACAGGAAGGCTCGGGAGACCTGAAGGGAAAAACTTCCGGTGGCTCTGACCGCTGGACACCGATGGGGTGGTTTCTAGAAACAGTAGGTAAAAAAGAAAAACTAAAATCAGAGGAAGGGGGCAGCAGGGAGCCACCACCCCCTCCACCCCAGCTCTGCGATGGGGGAGCCCTGCCTCCCTGTGCCTGCAAACCGCCTCGTCCTCCCGGGCCCTGCAGATGCTCAGAAGTGGGAAGGAGCCTGTGATTTCCCCTGCGGGACCAAGACGCCGAGGCCCAGAGAGGTGCAGTCATTTGCCCCAGGTCACACAGCCGGGAAGTGGAGGAGCCAGGGTTTTCGACAGCACGGAGTACCTGGGCGGAAGTGAGCCCTTAGGACCAGGAGGAAAAGAACCCAGGCTGCCGAGGGTGACCGCCAGTGGCCTGACTCGGCTGCCAGACTGGGAGGCTGTGTGTGCCACTGGGCAGAGGTGCAAGAAATGTCACTGCCGGTTTCCAGTTTCTTCCTGCTGGGCTTGCAGAGCCTGGTCAATGGGGAGCCGGACATAAAGGAGACCGGCTGGGGCAGAGTCAAGAAATGAGGGGGTGAAAAAATAAAAACCCCCATCTGGAGGGGAGATTGGGATATGATGAGCCCTCAGTCCAGGAAGGCTTCCTGGAGGAGGCTGCACCCCAGAGGTGCTCAGGAGTTGGGAGTCCGGGAAGGGAGGGAAACCGGGTCAGGCGCAGGGAACCTTCGCATGGGAAGGCCCTGGGTCGTCCAGGAGAACAAGGCCCCTCGGTGGCTTTGCTGAGACTGGAGCCAGCTGGGCAGGAAGGGCTTTGAATGCCAAGCCAAGAGCCTGGACATACCCAGGACTGCAGGAGGTGAGGGTGTGGAATGGGGCTCAGGGAGAGGCCCTGGGGTCACAGGTGGAAGCCGCTTCCGAGGCGCCCCACCCCGCCCCAGACCACCCTCTCCCTTCTCAGGACTGGGGATTGAACCCCATCTCTGCATTGAGCTGTATCCCCAGCCCTGTTTAAATTTGTCATTTTGAGACAGGGTCATGTTAAATCACTAAGCTTCTCAGCATGGGCTTGAACTTGTGACCCTCCTGCCTCAGCCTCCCAGAGTGTTGGGATCACAGGAGGTTGCCCCCTCACCTGGCTCTCTTGACCTGCTTTGGAAGGACAAAGCCACTGGCTTGAGTCACAGCACAGCAGCCCCACTGGGAGGCAGCGAGGCCACTCCTCTGCCCCTCTGCTCTCCTGGACTACCCTGGTGGGTGATGTTGGAGGGGGGATCAGGGAAATAGGTACCATGATGTCACCCACCATGGTGGCTCTGGACCAAAACGCTGTCCTGAGAGCTAATCTGATTGGGAATTTACAGCCTGGCAAAGGAAAGATACAGGTGTGGGCTGGTGATAGGAGGCGGCCATGAGGCCTGAGATGCAGCCCCATGTCCTGCCCCAGGGCCTTTGCACTGGCTGTTCCTGCAGCTGGATATTGTTCCCAGATGTCTGCTGAGATGGCTCCCTCTCTCTAAGGCTCTGCTCAAATGTGACCTCTTCCGAGAAGCATTACTGGCCCTCCCAGCTCAGCCTCCCCTAGTGCCTTTCAAAAAACACTTGTTTTGTTTTTGAGATGGGGTCTCACTATGTGGTCCAGGCTGGCCTGGAATTCAAGGTGATGCTCCTGCCTCAGCCTCCCGGGTGCTGGAATGACAGGTGTGCGCCACCACCTTGGGCTGGTAACACGCATTGTTAGCCAGGGCTGTGCTGCCGGGGATCAGGGCCCCAGGACGGAACCTGCCAGGGCACACAGAGCGTGGCTCAGAAGGGGTCTTTGTCTCCGGAGTCTGGCGGGTGCAGGAGGCCCGGGGTGCCCAGCTGGCGCCTGCACCGTTCCTGTCGCTCAGCCCGCGGAGTGGGCGTCATGGGCCCCGAGGCCCAAGGCAGGAGCTGGCGGGGGCCGAGGAGACAAAGAGCCGCAGCCCAGCCCGCGCCCCGGGCTCCGCCGTTGCCAGAAGGCCATGCATAATTCATGGGGCGCAGGCCGGCTGCACCGGGCTCCAAGCCCGCGCTCTGCACTGCCCCCCGCATCACCGCCTTGCTGCTCTTGGTTCCCACCCAGCCCCCGGGGAGCCTGAGCCGGGGTGGGGACACCGGACGCTGCCCACTGCGCCCTGCTCACCCCTGCGATGCCAGGAGCCCGGGGAGGGGGTGCAGGGGAAACGGGACCCAGTGTCTTCCCCACGGCGGCCACTGGGAGCGCTGGCTGGTGGCTGGGGTGGCCTCCGGGTGCCCGGCTGCAGAGTGACCTCGTGCCCGGTCTCCCAGGGTGGCCCAGGCTGGCCTGGAGCACAGGTGACCTTCCTGCCGCAGCCCCACCAGGTCGGTGGGCTGTGACCAGGTGCCTGCAGGGACCAGGGCATCCAGGCCACCCCAGGAAATAGCGGGTGGCCCAAGGGGCTCCCAAGGTCCCATTTAGTGCTTCGGAGAGGACCGCAGGGGTAAGGCAGGAGGCCGGACTGGGGCATTGCATGTGTCGTAGGAGCTCATGAGGCAGAAGTGTTGCCCCATCTGGACCGAATCCAGGCAGAAGTAAAGAGAGATCGGGTGAGTCCGAGCCACACCCTGGGCCCTGGGGTCGCAGTCACTTCTCACGGCCACATGTGCCTCTACAGTGGTCTCAGGAGAAATTTCAGCCCAAGTGTGATGGCCCGTGCTTATAATCCCAGCACTCGGGAGGCTGAGGCAGGAAGATCACTGTGAGTTCAAGGCCAGTCAGCCTATGTATGGAGGCTGGTCCCTGAAAACCACAAAAATGTGTACAGACATAAAGTGTGACAGAAACTCCACACAGCTCTTACATAACCACAAACCAAGGCGAAGGTCAAATGCAAACTCAATTCAAATCAGATCGGATGTGACATGCTTTTTGTTTGAAACCCTGCCACGGCCCTGGGTCGCTAGTGAGACAGAGTAATTGGCCTTACACACACACATACACACACACACTCACACTCACACAGCGAGTAATTAATAAAGAACTCGGTACCAATCACAAAAAAGGCTGAAGACTCAAGAGAAAAATGGGGGGGCCTTGGATTGGATTAGCAGGTGTGGGTGTGCACCTCGGTAATCCCAGCACTCCGGAGGCTGAGGCAGGAGGACTGCAGCGAGTTTGAGGCCAGCCTGAGCTGCACAGCGAGACCCAATCTCAAAAAGACAAAAACAAACAAACAAACACAGAGCTCTCGGCGGCAGCAAAAGACCCAGATGGCCACCAAACACGGAG
The DNA here is from genome assembly GCA_004027455.1 of Hydrochoerus hydrochaeris. Taxonomy (NCBI): domain Eukaryota; kingdom Metazoa; phylum Chordata; class Mammalia; order Rodentia; family Hydrochaeridae; genus Hydrochoerus; species Hydrochoerus hydrochaeris. The sequence goes on along the minus strand of PVLA01014542.1, from coordinate 6,213 downwards.
AGGTACCAGCTCCATGAGTCACCCAGGGTGACTTAGTTCAGGCTGCTGTGACAAAATATCTTAGACTATGTAATTTATAAACAATGGAATTTCTCAGGTGGGCAGGGTGGTGCACACCTGTAATACCAGCGCTGTAGGAGGCTGAGGCAGGAGGGTTGCAAGTTCTAGTCCAGGCTGATAGCTCTGTGATTTGGTGTGACTTTGTCTCAGAATAAAAATTAAAGGGCCGGGGATGGAGCTCAGCAGCACAAGTGCCTGCCTGGCAAGTGCAAGGTCATGAGTTCGATCCCTGGTCCCAAAATAAAAGAATAAGTGCTGGGGATAGAGCTCAGCATGGAGGTCCTGGGTCCCATCCGAAGCAGCACACACAAAAAAACCACAGAAGCAGACAAGAAACCAGAGGCAGCGGGGACAGTCACACTGCACTCTTCAGCAGAGCCCTGCCTGAAAAAGAATCCCTGGGACTCCTGGCGACAGAGGAGGAGCGAACGGTGGCCCACTCGAGCCTGGGCAGCCATCAGCTTTCAGCCTCTCCCAGAGGCCCAGAGGGTTCTGTGTGTGGAGGGGACAGGGCAGGCAGCCTCCACGGTGGGATCGCACATCAGCGTGGGGCGCCTTCCACGGGAGAACCCGAGGGCCCCAGGGGTCAGGAAGTCCCGGAATGGCACTGGGGTCCCCGAGGCCCTGAGCCCCACCTGCAGGCTGGGGACTCTGGGGGCCGATGTGGGCAGAGGGGATGAGCAGGGAGGGTCGGGGACCCACCGCCTTTTCCTGCTTTTCCTGCGACTGCTCCTGGACACGGCCTTGCCCCACATGGAAGCCTGCTGCCCAGACTCGGAGTGCTCAGGAGAGCTGGACTCCGGGGGTCACGTAGCCGCTGGAGAACAGGCCTTCTCTGCAGCCTCCAGGGAGCGTGGGACCCCAGGACCCAGCCGTGGGCACACCTGACCCCGCACTGGGAAGGGGGCATTCCTTTCTGTTCCCAGTGTCCGTCCATGGTCGGCTGATTCCGAGGGAGGCGCAGGCCGCAGGTCAGGAGGACCCGGGGGAGAATGGAGGAGCTGGGACAGGAACTGGCTCTTCCACCTCCCAGGCCCAACCCCTGGGCTCAGGTCACCTCCCACGGGGACACTTCAGATCTAAATGTGACACCCAGCTGGACACTGCTGCTGACCCCGGACACCTTGGGAAGGTTCCGCTCAAGCTGGGGTTTGGAGACCGGACCTTGCGTGTCGGACTCCCACTCAGCTGCTGGGCAGGCAAAGGGGTCGGGCCGTTTCCTGTTTCTGAAAAGTGCGTCCAGTGCAGGCAGACTCGCGTGTGGGGAGCACTGGGCGGATCCTGGATAGGGGGCTGGAAAGCAGGACTGATACCAAAACTAAGCTCAGGGCTGGGGCGTGGCTGAGTGGTGTAAGCACCTGCCTGGCAAATGCAAGGGGCTGAGTTTGATTCCCGGTACTGAAAAATAAATAAAGATAAGCTCATATGGCTGGGTGTGAGAGCACAGACCTGTAATCCCAGCACTCTGGAGGCTGAGGCTGCGAGTTCGAGGCCAGCCTGGGCTACAAAATGAGCTCAAGGCAGCCTGAACTGCATAGGGAGACCCTGTCTCAAAAGGCAAAAAAAGTTAAGGAAATGAAAATGGCGTTTGTATCTGTTCACGTATTTACTGTTCCTTGTACAACTTTTCCGTAAATCTAAACGGTTTCCAGTAGCATTTCCCTTTAGCTTAATGACCTTTATTTAGTATTTCTTACACTTCAGTTCTGTTGGTAGCAAATTATCTATTTCATTTGTCCAAAAAAGTTATTTCTCTGTTTTGAAAGGTATTTTCACAGATACCGTTCTAAAACGGCAAGTTTCCTTTTTTTTTTTTGTAATCACCTGTGCAGTGCTGTTCCATTGTCTTCTGATTGGCATCGTTTCATCAGAAGTCTGCAGTCTTCTGCATTTTTGTTTTTAATTTTCCTCAGCTGCTTTTCCAGGTTTTTCTTTATTTTTGGTTCTCCGCAACCCAACCAAGATGTCCATAAATAGGGTTTCGTTTGTGTTCATCTGTCTGGGCTTCTCTCAACTTCCTCGGTATGTAGGTTGGTTTTTTTGCAATCAAACTTGAAATATTCTCAGCCAATATTTCATCAAAAAATTTTCAAACATTTCTTTCTGATTCCTTGTTTCTGTTTCCTTCACTGAGACGCTAATAATATGTGTGTTAGATTCTTACCGGGGTCCCGTTCACCTTATATATGTGGGTGCACAAACTTTGGTATTATTTGCATGATTTGTGTTAACTGTTATCTTCTTTAAAGAGTCTCACCCGCTTTTCGTTGCCTAGTTACCTGTCCTTTGAGACAGTGTGTGCTACATAGCCCAGGCTGGCCTGGCATTCACATCTCTGCCTGCCTCAGCCTCCCGAGTCCTGGGGTTACACAGTGTGTGCCATCGCACCGGGCAGATCCAACGTGCTTTTAATCTCTCCCGACGAATGCTCAGTTTCACATATTGAACTTTCAATTTAGAATTTGATTTGAGACCAAGTGTGGCTTCAAGGCCAGCCTGAATTGCATAGTGAAACTTTGTGTCAAAAAAGACCAAAAAAATGGATTTGACTTTTTAAAAAGTGTTTCTGTATCTCCTTCCGTTTTATCTTTAATTATGTCCCCTTCAAACAGGTGCCTTGTAGTCCTGACCCTCTTTACATTTAGCCTGTGGCTGAACCTGGAAGTACAGATGCTGGCCAGGCAGTGAGAAGGGGGAGGTGGCTCCTGTACCGGGTCACACGGGAGGAGGGCAGCGGGCACCTCATGGGCACAGAGGCAGACAATGAGCGAGACCTGTCTAAGCCCGGGCACAAAAGCAGCTGCTAACTGGTGCTAGAACGTAGGAGGGACCATATATGGGACAAATTCCCCCAGAGAACCCCCAGAAGGACCAGTCCTGGCAAAACCTGTACTTCAGGCCTCTGTGCCTATGAGAAAATGCATTTCTATTGCTGTAAGTGACTCAGACTGTGATGCTTTGTGCTAGAGCCCCAGAGTATTACTACTCTCCTGGAATTTCCCTTTTTTATGCATTATAGCTATCTTTTCCTGTGGCTTCTTAAATAGTTTTATTGTAGCCAGGCGTGATGGCACATTCCTGTATTCCCAGCACTTGGGAGGCTGAGGCAGGAGAATGATTGTGAGTTTGAGAATGTCCTGGGCTACATAGTGAGTTCAAGGCCAGCCTGAGCTACATGGTGAGATCATGGCTCAAAAAACCCTAGCAGGGCTGGGGATTTAGCTCAGTGGCATACGTGCCTGCCTGGCAAGCGCGAGGTCATGAGTTCGATCCCCGGTACTGCAAAAAAAAAAAAAAAAAACCCTAACGAACAAACAAAATGTTATTGTAATGATACAGAATCTGCCTACTAATTTCAATACATGAACCTGTTTCTACTTTTAAAAAAAATATTGACAATGCATCATTTCGCCATTGCTTTACAGTGTCTAGTAATTTTTTATTTTATGCAGGACATTGTCATTCATACAGAGCAAAGCTTCTGGGTCGTGTGACCTTCCTCTAGGGACGTCTGTGTACCGTCATGTCTGGTCGTGTCCAGGTGCTGACCATTCACCTGGCTTGGGCAGTCTTGCGTCTATCAGGCCAGGTGTACTCTGATTCTTACTCCTAAACCATGGTCTCCCAAGACCTCAACCCTAACTGCATCCGTGTGTACGGATCCCCTGTAGCTTACTGAAATTCAGCCTAGGAAATTTGTCTGCTTGAAACAGCTTCAAGAAATTGCTGCTCATCTCTGTTTTCCAGACACACTTTTCCCTCTGCCTCCTTCCCGTGCCAGAGTCAGCTCTGGATCTGGGCATTCTCTCCATTTCCTGAGCATTTTTCTCCCAATTTCCAGCTGCCAGGGAGGCCCTGAATTCCGGTCCCTTCTCTGGAGCCAGCAGGGCTTCTGCCTTCTGGCCCAGCTCCCTCTCCATACCTAGTAGATTAGGAGCGTCCTGGGGGAGCCGGAAAAATGTGTCTCTGTATGGTCCCCTTGCGGGGCACAGCCAGTCCGTTTCAGCCTGGTTTCGGTCACTCTTTCAGGACTTGCAAACACATCTGATTTGCATGTCTTTCCCTGTAGGACACTAATCTTAGGTACACCGCTAGCAGTCTGCATTTCCTAAATTGCTACTTTGTGCTGCTTTAGCACTGTCCTTCAGTGCTCACATCAGCTCTGGTTTTGGATTTGGGCGGGTGCGGCATGGGTGTGAAGAGGGGTGCGGGCCCTTTTTGCTGGTGTCTGGAGCCAGCCCGCCCTGACCCTCAGCCCCAGCCCAGACACGTCACGGTGCGACTGGGCCTCGGTGGCCTCCTCCGCTTGGCAGGAGTAACCCTGTCTCGCAGGATAAGGACTGGAAATGACCGAGTGAGTGGACGCTGGGCACCGCGCCTGCACCAGCTGAGAGCTCAGTGCGCAGCAGCTGTGGTAACAGTGAGTCCCATCCCCTTCTGCGGTGGATAAATGTCCGCTCCTGAGCCACTGGCAGCCGGCTGGACTGGTGTTGGCTTCCAACGGGTCCCTGCCCTGCTCTGTCCCCCAAACCCCCCTCAGATCTGGGCTGCATTGGGTCGCTGCGGGGTGGGATGGGTCGTGCCAAGTTGCCCTGGCCCAGCAGGCTTTAAATAGCAGCCTAGACAGGAAGAAAGCCCCTCGCAGGTCCCTCCGGGCAGAGCCACCCCCCAGGGCCGCGGGCACCAGGGCTGCACCCTGGGCCTGCCGTGTGGCTTTGGCTGAGACCCTGCCCTGCTCTGGGAGTCCTCTCATCCTGCACCGCTCAGGACCTTCCCCAGGTGGGATCAGAAATCACTTGGGAGCCCTGGCCTCTGACCTCGGTGCTACCTGCAACATGGGCACCCTCCCTGCCTCAGTCTCCCCATGTTTCATGAGGTGCACCTGCCTCTGGATCCAGGGGTTCAGATTCCCTTCACAATAACACAGTACTCTGCAAACCGGAATAACAGACTGATCCTGAGCCCCCAAACCTGTGACCCAGCTTGGTGCGGAGCAGGCTTGGCAGCACCGCAGTGCTGAAGGGCAGGGGGGGGCGGGGAATGGAGCCAACTCCCCCTGGGGGAAATGCGAGCTTTCACGGAGAACAAGGAACTTGCTATTTAAATGCATAAGACACCAGGCTATGCCACCACATATGCAGATAGATGCAAATGATATGCAAATGAGCCAGAGTAAACTTGGGTTTGCCAGTGGCTTTTGCCAAGCAGTCACTTAGGGGTTTCATCCAGTCTGGTCGGTGCCACCAGCTCACATCTGGGGCGGTGGCCTTGGGGTGAACGGGCAGCTGCACCTCCTCCAGGAAACCCTCCAGGACCCCACAGTCTCTGCTGGGCCTCCGCTGTATCCAAGGGGGGTGGGGTGGGAATGGGTCCCTCTGTGACTCTAAATGGCAAGTCTCTGGAACAGGGGTCCCCCCTTGTCCCCCGCTGCTGTCCCTCAAAGCTGGCAGGGGCTGGCAGTAAATCGGAGCGCGCTGGGCTGCAGGCTGAGAGTGGGGAAGGTAGGTGGGTCAGGACACGCTCTCTGCGACCTTGACTTTGACGTTGACATTGACCATTGGTCTCCCCAGCCTCGACCTTAGCTCAGGGCAGCAGCTGGGCCTTTCCAGGTCCTGATGGCTGTGCGGTCACCCAACAAGTGTACCACTGATGCAGGAAGCGGGTGCTGCTTGGCGGATGCAGTGAGACCCCCGGGCCTCCGCCGGGGAGCTGCCGCCCGGTCCTTCCGCTTCTCTGCTGACCGCGTGGGTCAGTGCACAGCGCGTCCTCCTCAGCCACCTCCTGCAGCTCCAGGGTCCACTGGTTTCTACTCCGCCTCCGCCCTCGGATCTGCCTGCGCCGGGGGCGCTGGGAGTCTTGGGAGGCGTTTGCTGCCTTGCTTTGTCCTGTTCTAGTCGTTTTGTTATTTTGTTTTATTTGTGCTGAGGGTTGAGGTCAAATTGGGTGAAGAGAAGATGTGGATACCATGGCGTGCGGTCTCCTCCCTGTCCCCATCTCCGTCTCCGTCTCTCTCTCTCCTCTCTGTCTCCGTCTCTCTCTCCCCCCTGTCTCTGTCCCTGTCTCCGTCTCTCTCTCCTCCCTGTCTCTGTCTCCGTCTCCGTCTCTCTCTCTCTCCTCCCCGTCTCCGTCTCCATCTCTCTCCTCCCCATCTCC
>PVLA01014541.1:0-29929 GCA_004027455.1 Hydrochoerus hydrochaeris | reverse complement strand
TAGGAATTACAAAGTTTTACCTCCTGGGTGCCATGTCTTATGACCACTGAACAGCCATCTGCAAACCACTGCATTACCCCAACGTTATTAACAGCAAAATTTGCTACCAACTAGTGCTCAGCTCCTGGGCAAATGGACTTTTAGTCATCTTTCCCCCTTTGCTCTTGGGACTCAAGTTGGATTTCTGTGCTTCCAAAGTGATTGATCATTTCCTATGTGACACTTCTCCAATACTGAAGATCTCCTGTACAGGTAGGCATTTCATAGAATTGATGGCTTTTATTTTAGCCGTGATGATGCTTGTTACCATATTGTTATTAGTGGTCCTCTCCTTTATGTTCATCCTTAAAACAATTCTAAAATTTCCATGCATTCAACAATGAAGAAAGGCCTTTTCCACTTATTCCTCACACACAGCTGTTGTCTCTATTACTTATGGGAGTTGTATCTTTATGTATATGAATCCATCAGCAAAGGCAAGGGTGATGTCAACTAAAGAAGTAGCTGTGCTCAATACCTCTGTTGCTCCTTTACTCAACCTTTTCATTTGCACCCTCAGGAACCAACAGGTAAAAGAAGCTCTTAAGTGTGTTTTTCAAAGTTTTTTTTTTCAAAATAATGAGCTGAAATTTAGCCATAAATAGCATGCTGTTGCATTTTTGAATGATAAAATTGAATACAATGTTCAATTACACTAGTTTGTTTTATACCTTTTCTCTGCTTGTCTTTATGTCACCTTAAATTTATTAAGTCTGTTTATAACTCTCTCCACTCATCTTTCCAAGATTTTCCTAACATCTAGAAGAAAATTACTTTTTTCAATATACAATGTCAAATCCTATCTTTACCTAGAAATGTCTCTTCTCATAAAGCATAGCACTGGGTGCTTTTATCAAATGTATGTATTAATGCATGGCATATGCTATTTTTTCACTGTTAAAATTACCAGAGAAAAACCCAGAACATCATATTCATTTTATAATGTAGTTGACATTGTGATAGAAAATAAGTAGGAAATGTGGGTTATTTGAAAGATCAATGTAACCCTCTAAGAGTAATCATCATTTATGATAAACTTTTAAACAAACTATTAAATTCATGGATGCTGCGATAACAAAAATAAAGATGCAAAAATAGAATACGGAAAGCTTTTCCATGTGAGTCACAATGATTAATAATAAATTATTTGTAAATAAAGCAAATCTCTTTGTGTACAAATAGTTGAACCTCTGGGAATCCTATCACTAGTTTTGATGAGAAATCTTTATATTGTATTCCTTAGAGATTGTAGTAGCTTAAATGTCCACCAAATATGTTGAAGTATTCCTTTATTCCACAAAATCTCACCAACAGCAAATTTTTTTTGATTTTTTTATAACAACTATTCTTTATGTAATAAGATGTAATCTCAGTATGTTGCTAATTAGCATTTTTTTTTGGTGGATAAAGATGCTGAGCAGTTTTTAATGTACCCACTGGTCTTTGTACTTCTTTTGTTGAGATGTGTCTATGCATTTCAATTTCCCATTTTGTATCTTGGAAATGTACAATTTCAAGTTCTTTATATATTTTTTCTAGTAGTCCTCTTTCTAAGACACAGCTGGAAATTTTTCCATTCTTTGAATTGTCTCTTTTTCTTTTGGTTATTTCCTTAGCTAGGCAGAATCTGTAGATTTTTTGTGTTGATTTTGCAATTTGCTACTTTGCCCAAGTTATTAGTTCTAAAAGACTTTTCAATGAAGTTTATTGGCTCATCTATGTAAAGGATCATATTATCTTTGAATAAGGTTAATTTGACTTCTTTGCTCATAAGTATTCCTTTGTTTTACCTCTTGCATGATTGCTCTTGTTAAATTTTTTAGTATTATATTGAACAAGAGTAAGAGGGTAGACACCTTAGCCTTGTTCTTGATTTTCATGGATGTTATTTCTGTTTTCCCACATTTAGTATGATAATATTTAGTATGATACCAGCAGTAGATTTATCATAATGTCTTTAATCAGTTTGAGATAATACTCTTACATGCATATTTTTGCTTGTTTATTTGTCTGAAACAGGGTCTTGCTATGTGATTCAGGCTGGCCTTGAACTCACTTTGTAGCCCAGCCTGGTCTCAAACTCAGAGCAGTCCTCTTTCCTCAGCCTTCTAAGTGCAGGAATTACAAGTATGAGCCATCAAGCCTGTTAATACCCCTATTCTCATCAGGGTTTTTATCATGAAGGGCTTTGGTTTTATCAAAGGTTTTGTATATATCTAATTGTGTTTTTCCTTTGCTTTTTTTCTAAGATGTGCTTCCCTTTGTGTGATATATTACATTTATTAATTTAATGATGTTGGCCCATCCTTGAATTCCCAAAATGAAGCCAACTTGGTCATGATGCGTGATCTTTTTAAAGATTTATTGCTGTTATATTTTAGATCCAAAGTTCTCCACAGTGTTGTTTTGTATTTGGAAACTAATTTGATTGTGGATTCATGTTTGCACTTTATGAATTAGTGGATTTATTTATTAATGAGTTCAATCACTGAAAAAGTGATACTATGAGGTAAAGGCTGGTTGGAAGTGGATCACTTGGATTATGGTACACGAGGATATACTTGTTACCTGAATTCTCTCTCTGTATCTCTCTGTATCTTTCTATCTCTGTCTCTGTCTCTTCCTCTTTCTCTCTCTCTTGCTGTCTTTGCTTTATGGCTACTGTTACAGGCAGTCAAGCCAGTTAGAAATATTGTAGGCAGTCAGACAGTGCTAGGCCCTCAACAATCTGGCACAGAGACCAGATGTCTGATAACCTTCGAGGAGACACACACTTCTTGCTGTGGGCCAGATCTCAAAACAAATGCAAGCACACCCTTAAGTATAATCCTTAGGGATTAAATCTGGATCAATTTATATCCATTTTGCAAATTCCCATTTTCCCCACCTTTGAGCCATCTAATCTCAGGTTTTACTCATTAAAAGTCCCTGGAAAAGACAGAGTTGGGGGCAATCCGCTCGGGACACCCTTCTGTCTCTCTTCAGACAGAAGCTTTCTCTCAATAAATATATTTTACTCTTCACCTCTGTTGTTCCTAAGATTCATTCTTCAATTTTAGAGAACACGAAAACACGGACATAGTAGTTCGGGAGTTTCATTCCCCTATATCGCTATTGTCTCATCTTGACTAATTTCATCTCTGGTCTTAATGATTTCCTGCCTTCTCTTACTTTTAGATATGGATTATTCTTAACATTCTAGAATCTTGAAATCTATGTTTAGGTTATTTTTTTGTGATCACTCTAGCATTTTATGTGTGCATTCAAAGCTATGATATCCCTATTAGGACTTCCTTCATTGTGTCCTACTGGTTTTTTTGATATGTTTTATTTGCACTGTCATTTGATTCTAGAATTTTTTTTATTTTCCCATGATTTATTCTGTGATTCATTGATTATTCAATAATTTATTATTTTATCCAGATGTGTTTGTATATTTTATGAATTTACTTTTGAACTTGATTTATAGTTTCATTATACTATGATATAATAGTGCAGAGGTTTGTTTCTATTTTCCTTTATTTAGTTAAGCATAATTTATTTTCTAAAACATTATATGTTTTGTAAAACATTCCATGGGTTGTTGAGAAAAATGTGTATTCTGTTCTTGCATGGTAGAACTCTGTAGAAAGTGAGATTTTGAAATCTCTCACTATGATTGCAATTTTGTATAATTTTGTCCAGTAATTTTTATTTAATGGAGTTTGTTGCACCACAATTTGGTGCATTTTTATTTACTTCTTTCGTCTATTGCAGTTGAATTACTCCCTTTGCAAGTAATGGTCTTCTTAGTCTTTTCTGATGAAATTTTTCTTGAAATCTACTGGGTCTGAAACTAAACAACTGCTTATGTTTCTGTTTCAGTCTATGTGCTTATTTTTGGAGAAGGTATGCCTTGCATGCAACATACATTTGGATATTGGAACCAAACTGTGAGTCTTTGATTGTTAAGAACATTAATGCTGAGAATGATTAATATAAAGAATTTACTGAATACTATCATTGTACTAATTCTCCAATGCCAAATCCCTTTTCTTTTCCTTTTGTTTCTCTACTCTTTCCATTAGATGCATCCATTTCTTTCTGCTTTATATATATATATATATATATATATATATATATATATATATACTGATAGCCTCCTTAAGAAGTCTATATTTCCCTAAGGATTTTCTCCAATGCTGGTTTAATGGTCACATATTTCTTCAGGATTTTTTTGTTATGGAAAATCTACTCTTCAACAAGATTTAAAAAGCAGTTTTGCAGTATATGCAAGTTTGAGATGACAGTTTTTCTTTTGGGGCTTTAAAAAATGTGCTCCAAACTTAACTGGCTTTTCAGTTATGTGAGAAATCCACATTATTTTAATAGACTTGCTTTTGCATGTATTTGATCAAAGTTCCTTTAGCAAATTTTAGTATTTTTATACTTGGTTTCTGAGATTTTGATTTGGTTATGTTATGGTAAGATTTTTTCTGGTTGTAAATATTTAGGGTTATGTAAGTCTTAGAAATGAGTTATTTCCTTGGACTTGTACATTTTTTACTACTATGACTTAAGTCAGTCTTTATTAATCTTTTCAGTTATCTTTTAATTTTTTCTTATAACTATAATTTTGACTTTCTGTCATCTTGAAGGATGGATCAAGTTTCCAATATATCTATGGATTATAGGATAACACTAAATATATAATGTATAACATTAACCTGTCTTCAAAGTTTTGTACCTCTGTTCTCATAGTGGACAAATCTCACTTACATGATGTTCATGTAATTTTATATATCTTAAAATTTTGCTTGCTTTCTTTTCATAACCTCTAATTCTTTACCAAAATAGTAATTCTTGTATTATCTTTTTTAATGCAGTGAACTTATCACTTGTTTCTTCTCTAAGACTTTTGAGCATTTTATAAATTAAGCCATATATCTGTTTTTTAAAATCATCTTTAGTCTCACTAAACATCTTATGAATTGACTATACTTGCTTCTTTGACCTTAGGAATTCTATAGTTGACAAAGTGCCCTTGAAAAATGAAGGAGAATCATGGACCTGGGGAGTAGTCTTGAATACAAACCCTAGCTTCTATCTTCACCAAAACCTACCTTTGAAATAACCAGAGAACCCTGGAGACAGTAAGCAGTTCCAGTGATAAAGCAGCACTAGCTCTAAGAGCACCACATAGTCATCATAAGATGCAAAAATAGCAAGGAATTTTACCCTGAATGTCACTCTTTCCATTGGGTAGGCTAGTATTAGAGAAGAAATGTACTGAAATATTTGGGAGTGTTATCAAAAGTAATCTTGAGAAAGGGTTTATTGTATAAGAATTCCTGAATTATAGCAATATGCTCTTCTGATATTTATTCGATCTCAAGTTTTGTTTTTATATCTCTGGTAAATTTGTTAAGTACCTTAATACAATTTGAAAAATTCATTTAATTTCAATGTAAACATCCCTAACTGGAAAAAAGATGTATTTCTAGTGCCAAAACCTCTGTCTTCTCCACCATAATTTGTGATAGGAATCATATTATATGTTTATTTCCTATACTTATTATAGATTTTTCTTGTGCACAATCCTTTTTATATGATCACTTGCACATGGATTTATTATACTTTTTTAAAATTTCTTTTTTATTTAAAGAGAAAAAACAGAAAAAGGTAGAAATATTGCAGAATTTCAAAAAAAAGGATAAACAGTAAGAGATCACTGGTTGATAAATTACATATTATCCTTTTAGAAACAGTTGTTCAAGTTACAAAATTAGAGCATACAAAGTAGACATTCAAGCAGTGAGACTGCAAACAGATCTGTTCAACAATCCAACAAGTACTTAGAAGTATGATTATCAATCCTAAACACTTAAACATTCATTCAGTTATATCTTTTATAGCACTTTCTATTTCCTCTCTTTTTTAAAGTAGCAATTACACATTTAAAAATTTTTATTTAAAGAGAAAAAAGAAAAACAAAAAAAGGGTAGCATACAGAATTCTAAAAGAAAAAAGAGAAAACACTAAGAAATCACTGGTTGATAAATTACATATTGTCATCTTGGATATAGTTGTTCAAGTTACAAAATTAAAGGTTACATAATAGACATTCAAAGAGTGAGACTGCAAACAGTTATGCTCAAATATCCAACAAAGATACAGCAATATGTCATCTATTTTACACACTCAAACATACATGAAATTTTATCCCTTAGAACCCTTTATTTTCCTCTCTGTTTTACAATGGCAATTATACACTTTGGGTTTTATTAAACCCTATAGTTCTTATTACTTTTTACACTAGAGAAACAATGTGATATTCATAAATATGATTCTTATTTATTTGACTAATGAGGATAGTCTTCAAATTGTCTCCACTTAAATATGAAAGCCTCAAGATCATCCTTTTTTATAGCCAAGTAATATTCTATTATGTAAAAATAGCACACCTTTTTAAGCCACTCTGCAGTTGATGGGCATCTTGGTTGCCTGCAAGATTTAGCTATTGCAAGTTGTGCTGCTATGAACATGGGTATACATATATCACTGTGATATGAACTTGTCAGTTCTTATGGGAAAATGCCCAGGAGGAGAATAGCTGGATTGAATGGGACTTCCAATCCTACTCTTCTGAGAATTCTCCATATAGATTTCCACAGTGGTTGCACCAGTCTACATTCCCATCAACAGTGGAGCAGCATTCCTTTTTCCCCACAGCCTCGCCAACATTTGTTATTAGTTGATTTCTTGAAAGCACCTATTCTTTCCTGAGTGAGGTGAAATCTCAATGTTGTTTTAATTTGCATTTCTCAAGTGACCAGAGATGGTGAACATTTCTTCATGTATTTATTTGCCATTTGTATATCTTTCTCTGAGAAGTGTGTGTTCATCTCAGATGCCCATTTTTGGAGAGGGTCTTTGAATTTGGGGGGCTTGATGTTTTTCAACTCTTTATATGTTTTGGATGTAAGTCCTTTGTCTGAGGGACTGCTGGCTAAAATTCTTTAACACTCTGTGGGTTTTCTTTTCACTCTGTTGTTGATTTCTTTTGAAGTGCAGAAACTTTTCAATAATATGAGACCCCAATCACTGATTCTTTGAAGTGTTTCCCGTGCAGTTTGCTTTTTGTTCATAAATTCTCTGCCTACCCCTATATCTCCAAGACTTCTATCTACCTTGTCTTACAGTAGAGTTAGTGTTTCTGTTTTAATATTGAGGTCTTTGATCCATTTAGACTTTCATTTTGTGCATGGTGATATGCATGGATCTAGTTTCAATCTTCAGTATGTGGAGAGCCAATTTTTCCAACACCATTTATTAAAGAGGCTATCCTTCTTCCAGTGGACATATTTTGCCTTTTTGTCAGATATCAGGTGGCTGAGTGCCTTTATAGTTTTGCTTGCATCTTCAAATCTGTATCATTGATCCTCAGGTCTATTTCTTTGCCAGTACCATGGTGATTTTATTATTGTGGCTTTGTGGTATAGATTCATGTCAGGAATTGAGATACCTCCAGCCTTGCCTTTGTTGCCCAGAATTTCCTTTGCTATCCTAGGTTTCTTCTGTTTCCAAGTGAATTTTAGGAGTTTTTTTCCTCTATATCTGAGGTATGTCAATGGTATTTTGATTGGGATTGTGTTAAATCTGTATAACAGTTTTGGCAGTAAGGCCATTTTCACAATGTTGGTTCTTCCTAGCCAAGAGCAAGGAATATCCTTACATTTTCTAATATCCTCTTCAATCTCCTTTTTTCAGTGTAGTGTAAATTTCAGCATATAGGTCTTTTACATTTTTAGTTAGGTTGATTCTTAAGTATTTCAGTTTTTTAGATGTTATTGTAAAGGGCAATACTTCCATAATTTCTCTCTCTCGTTTTTTTTTTTTTTTTTTTGTGTGTGTGTGTGTGTGTATACAGAAATGCTGTTGATTTTTGAGCATTGACTTTGTATCCACTATACTGCTGAACTTTTTCATTACCTCTAGTAGTCTTATAATGGAGTTTTTTGGGTCTTCTATATAGAGTATTATGTCATTTGCAAATGGTGATAATTAAACTTCTTCCTTTCCTATCTTTACCCCTTTTATTTCTCTCTCTTGTCTGATTGCCATTGCTAGTGTTTCAGAACTGTATTGAAAAGGAGTGGTGATAGTGAACATCCTTGTCTTGTTCCTGATTTTAAAGTGAAACTTTTCAGGTTTTTGTCCATTTAGTATAATGTTGGCTGTTGGTTTGTCATAGATGGCCTTTATAAAGTTGAGGTAGACACCATATATTCTGAGTTTCTGAAGGGTTTTTATCATGAACGTGTGTTGGACTTTGTCAAAAGCTCTTTCTGTGTCTATTGAGATGACCATGTGGTTTTTGTTTTTGGTTGTGTTGATGTGCTGTATTACATTTATTGATTTTCAAGTGTTAAACCATCCTTGCATTCCTGGTATGAACCCCACTTGGTCATGATGTATAATCTTCTTGATGATTTGTTGCATTCTATTTGCCAGTATTTTGTTGAGAATCTTCACATCAATGTTTATTAGTGAGATTGGCCTATTGTTTTCCTTTTTGATTGGATCTTTCTCTGGTTTTGGTATCAGAGTAATAGTTGCCTCCAGGAATGATTTAGGGAGGATTGCTTTTTTCTCAATTTCATTGAAGGTGTTAAGGAGTATTGGCATCAAATCTTCTCTAAATTTCTTGTAGAATTCAGCTGTGAATCCATCAGGACCTGGGCTTTTCTTTGTTAGTAAGTTTTTAATTACATTTTCAATTTGAATAGCTGATATTTGGTTGTTCAAAATTGCTATGGCTTCTTGGTTGAGCTTTGGCAGTTCATGTGTTTCTAGAAATGTGTCCATTTATTCTGTTTTTTTCATTCTATGTGAATAGAGATTTTCAAAGTAGGTGTTAATGATCTTTTGAATTTCCATTGCATCTGTAGTAATTTCCCTCTTTTCAGTCCTTATTGCATGAATTTTGTTTTTTTTTTCTTTCTTTCTTTCTTTCCCTTGATAAGGTTAGCTAGAGGTTTGTCAATTTTGTTTAATCTTTCAAAAAACCAGCTTTTTGTTTCATTACTTCTTTATATTGTTTTTTTTTAGTTTCAATTGCATTGATTTCTAATCTTTACAATTTCCTCTCTTTTATGAACTTTGGGTTTAGCTTGCTCTTCTTTTTCTAGAAGCTTGAGATGGAGCATTAATATGTCTATTTTTGCTCATTCTGTTTTCTTAATATGACAATTTATTGCCATATATTTCCCTCTTAAAACTGCTTTCATTGCATTCCATAGATTAAAGTATGTTTTTTCTGTGTTTTCATTTAGGAAAGAATCACCAATGCTGGTGTGAAGAGCACAGTAATGAAGGCAAAGTAAAAGCCAATCATCTCCAAAAACCATGTGTCTGAGCGTGAGATTTATAAGATGGGGAAATAGTCACAAGAGAAGTGATAGATGACATTGGAAGCACAAAATGAGGATAAGCATGACTGGTGGCAAAATGGTCAGAAAGCCTGCTAGGCAAGACATGAAGACCAGAAGCACACAGATTTTTTGATTCATGATGGTGGTGTAGTGCAGAGGCTTGCAGATGGCCACATAGCGATCATAGGACATAGCTGTCAAAAGAAAAACTTCAGGCACACCCAAGGAGATGAAGAAAAACAATTGAGCTAAACAGTTGTTATAGGAAATGGTCTTGAGTTTAGTAATTATTGAACACAAAAATCATGGGATGGAAACACTGGTGAATGTAATTTCCAAGAAGGCAAAATTTTGGAGGAAGAAATATGGGAGTCTTTAACTGTGGGTCTAACAAGGTGAGAATGATGATGGCTAAGTTTCCACTGATGCTTAATATATGTTATAAATAAAAAGATAAAAATTATGGCCTGAAGTTTTTGGTTGTCTAATATACCCGAGTACAAACTCGGTAATCACTGTGCAGTTTCTCATAATGAATTTTTTCTTGTAAATGTATTTATTGCTGAAATATGAAGCAAAGCAAACTGTGTTTAACATGAAGGATTTGAAACTTTAAGTGTAGTAGAAAATATCTCTATTGCAATGAAGCAGTGGAGCTTATACCTGTAAGAATTTTTGCAATTTCTATTCCTATATCTCACAAAACAGAATCTTATATTCACTAATCATGTCTAAAATTCTGTCACTGATAATTTTTGCAAAAGTCTATTTGTATAATCAAATTTTCTGCCTGCCCAACTATATTTGAATTATGACCTTCTACAGTAATATTGAGACTTTGTCTCCAGCTTCCAAATTTATAAAGTTTAGAAGTGAAGTATATTTTTAATTTGATGTCACTTACACAATTTATTGGTGGAAATTGATTACAAAATTACAATAACAGCTTAATACTAGTGATGATAACTTTTATTATTATCACATATTCCTTTAAGCATGATCATTGGAATAAATGTGGTTGAAATAGAAAGATAGAATTAAAATTGTCTTGGTTGTAAACACTAATAAATTTATTTTATTGATAAGAAAGCAAAGACTAGAGACATTAAAACTAACAAGCTCAAAAATAAAATTATGGCTGTAGTTTTATGTCCACTGTTTAACAATTGTCTATTTTTGTCATACTCAGTTTTTCATTTCTTCTCAAATCATTCTGAGAACAAAAAGTAAAGTATGAAGTAGTTTCTTGATGTCAAAATATATAATTACCTCCTTCATGAAATTAGCTAATAAGAATAAAGAAGATTTTTTTCATAGAATTCATCTTATAGAAACCACAGAGTCTAAACTATAACCTTCAGGGCTTTTACGTGTCCTGGTCTCTCTTTTTTCTGTCTGTAATATAAATACTTGATTTCTACAGCAAGAACAGTATGGTTTGGTGAGTGATAAGTAATAAACATGATTTTGTGCTTTTGATCTTTTATTTTTCTTAATATAAGCACTCCTCAATTTAGGGATATGCTTTTTATCATTAACATATCAAAAAATGGCATGGAAAAATGTAGAGTCTGTTGGTGTGGTTGGAAAATAAGTGGAAAATATTAAAGTTGATAGTAATAAATATGCTAACATGGTAATTGATGGATCCTTACAATTTTTTGATAAAATTAAGTTTTTTATAATCTTTTGGCTAACAGACAAAAACACACTTATTGACTAATATGAAATATATTTTCTGATGTGTCTGATGATACCCATCAGAAAAAAAATCCTAAATTTTACTGAATTTATTTAAAATATTAATGTTTGTATTCATAATACTATTTGGATGTTTTGCTATTTAGTTTAGTCTTTCTTTGTTCTGTGATTGTTCCTTTCTTATTTACTAGCTGCAATGTTGTCTTTGATGGCTGAAAGTCTATCTTCACATTCATTCAGGCAGTTTTGCCAGCTTGTGATGGAATTTTTGATTTCCTGGATGTCTTCTGTTTCATTCATTGTGTTGCTTTTTTTTTAAGAAATTTTTTTTTATTATTTAAAGAGAAGAAAAGCATGTAAAGGGTAGAGTTAATACAGAATTTCAAAAAAAAGATAAAAAAAGAAATCACTAGTTGAAAAATTATATTTTGTCCTCTTAAAAATAGTTGTTCAAGTTATAAAATTAAAGCATACAAAGTAGATATTCAAACAGTGAGAGTCTAAACAGCTATGCATGCATGAGTCTCTACATGTATTTCTATTCTTTCTGAATTAGAGGGAAAAACAAAACATAGCAAGACAAAACAAAACAAATTCTTATATAAATATGAAACCAAAAATTCATGTAAAACCACAGTACAAGGTGATCTACAATAATTACTGTGCTGTTTCTTATTATCTTCAATAGAGTTGTCTATATCATCAGGCATAAATGAATATTGCAGTATAATTCAATATAGCAGTACATAACAATATTAGTAAAAATAAAATATTATAGAAAGTATAAAACTTCAAAGACAGGTAATAATCAAACCATAGTGGATATTCTAGTGAATCTTGTCATCTTCAGTGCAGTTGCCTATACTCTTAGACTTGATACTATCAATCATAACAGCTTTGAATAAAATCTATCAATACAAAACAGTGATTTAACAAACCAGATTCGATTACAATCAATCATGGCAAAACAGTGTAGGTTTTACATAGCTTTAGATTAAGTTAATAGGAAATTAAGAATGATTACTGTACAATATCCTGTTATTTTCAGGATAACTGTCTGTGTCGTCAAATCTAGTACAGGTAGAATGACTGGGACAGAATAGAATACATCTAGAAGAGTGGTGTGAGTACTGTGGGTTTTAATGCCTGGTGCACTATTAACAATATAGTGTATCAAGGCCATCTATGTTAGAGATTCTAGCCATCCTTCTCTGCCTCATTACTGCTATGCTATTTTTCTGCCTGTTTGTCTACTTTTCTCCTTCATTCTACTGCCTGCCCCACTCATTGAGGCCTTCCTACCACTGTTCCTAAAATCCTGTTTTTTTTTTCTCTCTCTAGAATGTCCTTCAGTATTCATGTTGGATTGGTGATCACAAATTCTCCCAGTTCCTCTTTGACATGGAAGTACCTTGTTTCTCCATTAATTTCTGGAGACAGTTTTGCAGCATACATTAATCTGGGCTGGAGGTTATTTTCTTTAAGGACTTGGAATACTTCACTCCAAGCTCTTCTTGATCTGATGGTCTGTGTTGAGAAGTCATCCATGAACCTGATGGGCTTACCTTTATAGGTAATCTGTTTCTTTTCTCTGACAGCTTTTAATATTATGTTTTTATATTGAATTTTTGGTATCTTGATTATTATATGTCTGGGTGTACCTCTGTTTTGGTTGTAGGTGTCTGGAGTTCTGTATGCCTCACATAACTGAATGTCATTTTCTTTTTCCATGCTTGGGAAATTTTCCTTAATTATTTCCATGAATAGCCTTTGTAATTCCCCTGTTTGTATTCCTGCTTCTTCATTCACATTTCTTATTCTTAAATTGTAGATTCTCTTGTCATCTTCTAGCCTTTGTATTGCCACTGCCTGTTTCCTTGTTATTTTTAAGAGATCTTTCCTTTCATGATCACACATTGCAAACTTCTCTTCAAGTTTTAATAGTCTATCCTTAGTTTCTTTTAAGGCATTTTTCCAGCTTTCAATGGAGTTTTTAATTTCCTGGTAGTCTGTTTGAATCTGCTTCATGTATTCTATATTTTCTTTATCAAACATTTCTCTCCTTTTTTGTGTTCCTCCCTTCTTTTGTCTGCATCATCCTGAGAGATGCTTCCTAAAAGCATTTCTTTTATTACTCTACTCACATCCTGCTTTACCTGAGTTAATATTTCAGTTTTGAGCTCATCTACAAGGTCCTGAAGATATCTCTTAATGTCTATTGAAGCCATGTCTGATGTTGCATGTTTGCCACCCTCAGTCTCCCTTGTTTTTTCCTCTCCTGGATCAGTGCTCTCAGTGTTCTGGGTTGGGGACCTCTTTTTGCCTCTCTTTCCTCTCATGGTCCCGGCTTTCTCCACACAGGTGTACAGTGCAGGTCCCAGCCCCCTTCCCTGTTGCCCACAGTTCCTCCAAAGCATGCTGGTGAGGGACTTCCACCCTCTCCTGCCTGCTCTTGTTACTAAGATGTAAGCAGGGGCTGTGTATGCCTACCCCTCCCCACTGGGCTAGCCAAACTTCAGGGGCCTTCACCTGGTTGGTGTGAGCTAGGTGCAGGGAATCAAATTGGGATGGCTCATTGAGTCCTGGACAGGGGCTCAACCCAGTCCAATCAAGTCCCTTTAATCTGCTCTGGGGAGGGAGCAACCAACTGAAGTCACTGTCCCTCCCAGTTCAGTCTCCTCCTGCCTGATTCCAACATATCACCCATTTGGTCATGCCCTTCCCATGGGGGAGTCTCACTCCCAGTACTGACTCTGGATTAATGAAGGTCCCTTTGCCAGCTCCACTCTCCTTTGGGCTCACCAACCCCCGACTTCAGCGCTGCTGCAGCTCCTGTGAGTGGCTTCTGGAACAAGTTTGGGGGGCTTTGCCAGATGGTGCAGATTCAAGCTGGCACAAATTCAGGCCAGTGCAGATTTGGCAGGTCGCAGGGAAAATGCTGTGTCCTGTAATTTTTAGCTGTTCCACTTGTAGTCCCAACATACTTGACAAGCTTTTTTACATTTTAATTTCTTCCTGTGTCAAAAGGATCCATCTCCCTCTGTCTGGGTCTCTCCAGGTTATTTCATTCTAGCATATGGGTTGTTTACCTGAGAAATTATTTTTGATCTGAGTTCCTTTACAGCTTCATGGAGTTGTTTCTTTACTTCAGTTGCAGTCATTTCAGATGTATGGCTTACACTTTATTCTATGTCCATGTATCCTGGTTTGTTTGTGATGGCCTGGAGTGTTGAGATTCCACTGTGCTTTTTTGTTTTATCATTTTCCTGTATTCTTCTGGGGAAGCTGAATGCAAGGTCTCATTTGCTTCCTGTGTTGAGGATGTCTGTTTGTACTGCAGAGACTTTCCCCCAATTTGAGTGGGGGTATTGGGTCAGGCCTTATTGAGTCTCTTGTGTCACTCAAAGGCTCCTCAAATGAGAAAAGTATGCTGGGTGAACCTTCAGCATACTCCATGTGGCACTTAGAATCTCCCTGACTGTTTGAGGTTGCTGATGGACTCTTTCAGGTTCTGAGTGGCATACCAAGACTGAATATCTAGCTGGAATACTCTGTGTGGGCCTTCAGATCATGCCACATAGTTTGATAAAGCTCCTTAGCTCTTTGGGTATTGGATGTGGCCCTACAAGTTCTAAGTGAGGTGCCAAAGTGGCATGGCCTGGTAGATTTCATGGTGCAGGGCTTCGGCTCACACAACTCAGTGCAAGTATCTTCCCTGCTTGCTTTACTGGAATTTTAAAAATTTAGTTGATCTTTCAATAAATTTTCCCTACTGTTTTCCTGTTTATTTATTTTTGAGGCAGTATTAGTTAGTTATTCTTTGCTTGTTTATATAGAATTTTCTACTTTTCTGAAGTAAAAATAAAGCTTTGAATTCACTTGCATATTTTTGTGTGGATATGCATATATGTGTATGATATGTATGGTATGATTTCTTTTCCAAAATACATATTTTCTATTGTGAGTTCCTCCTTAAATATTGCTTTAGTTATATACCAAAATTTTAACTTTTATGTAGTGGAAAATTTTTACATTTTCCTTAATACTGTGGCTTTTATTGGTTATTTAGAATTCCATTGTTTGTTCCCCATGTATTTGTAGCCCAAGATAATTTTCAGTGTCAGCAGTATTTTTAGAAAAAAAAGAAAGCAGAGTTGCTTCTCATTGCCAACAATGCCTACAAGTCAGCATGAGCAAATACTCCAACTTGCAAAAGTATCAACACCCTAAAGAAAGAAACTAAAAGCAATAGCTGGTGGGCAATTGCAATCCACATCAAGCCCACTACATAGTGCCCATTCTGTAATATGTTTATTTTGCTACTATGATTGGTTACAGGAGAACATTATCTGAGATTAGAAAACTATTAAGTGTTCTAATTAACACTATGGGTTCCCATGGAGAGAAGGGGACTGAGATTGAAAAAGCCACCACAGAGAAAAATGAATTAGTAGGTGCTTGATCACTTCTGCTCTGCCATCCCCCCTGGAACACAACTGAAAGTGTCTCATTAGAGGACCAAAAAAAAAAAAAAAACTATTTAGCTACCCTTGTTCAGAGTAATATAGCTGAAACCTAATAGAGTTCTGCCTACAGAGAAAATTAGAAGCAGACTTCATGGGTATTTGGAATCTTTTAGAGTGTGTATGTGCATGTGTGTGTTTTCTTTCTTTAATCTGGTGTATTTTGTTTTATTTTTCTGCTTTCATCATAAACGTAGTCATTTATATACCTACATATACATATGTATTTGAATGTGTATATGTATGTGTGTGCATAATGTTTATATATGTTAAACAGAATAATAATTAATTAGGGTTTTTGATTACATTGTACACTCATGGTCACATTATGTGTAAATACCACCAAAAATTGTGTACTGAGGTTTCAAAGATAAGTTTTGATTACCTTATCAATTGCTTTTTCTGTCTTAAAGGTTACCCCAATCGCCAATTAAGCTTCTTTTCATCTTCTCTTAATCCCTACCTCCTCAGTTAACTTTTCAAACACCCTACTCTCCCCATAACAGTTATAAACATAGTATCATGAAAAATAAAGTAAGTATTAAAAAATTTGACTTTATATGATAAATATTTTTTAATTCTGTAAATAGTCTTAGAGATCATAGTTGATCTCTCTTTGCAGTACAATGTTCAAGACTGTCCCTGTTATGAGGATTAGCAGAATTTTTTAAAAATCCAGGGAATTAATTCAATATTCAACAAAGTGAGAAATATAATGATCTGAATGGCCAATGCCAAACAACTACCTGTCTAGTGTATATCAAGATAGTGTGACTAGACAACACATGGACTAGAAAAAAACATTTGCAAATCATATATTGATAATGCTTTACTATAAAAAAGTATATAAAGAACTGAAGCAACTGAAAGCCAAGAAAACAAATATCCAAACTTAAATTTCATAAAGAATTTATAAAGGCATTTCTCAAAAAACACATGTGCAAATAGTCAACATTTCATGAAAAAATGTCCAACATCAGAGATGCTAATTAAAGTCACAATGACATATGATCTCATACTTATAAAATGCCTTTTATAAAAAAAAGATGATTTATGATAAATGTTTGAAACCATGTTGAGAAAAGTGAAACCACATACATGGTTTCTGTGAATATAAATTAGTTCAGTCATTTTTTAAAACTAGTATATCAGTTCCTCTTAAAACTAAAAAATAGGATTATTTTATATCCAGCAGTCCCATTTATGGTAATATATCCAAAGAATTGATATTAGTATGTGAAAGAGACATCTCCACAGTCATGTCATTTCACAATTATTTAGAATAGGTTAAAGGTGGAAGTCAGTTCACTGTACCTAAATGGATGGTAATATGAAAAGTAGTAGATATATAATGAAATACTACCCAAACTTTAAAAAGAAATAATTATACCATTTTTGGCAATGTAGATTTAAATGGAGAATGTTTTATGAAGCAAAATGTACTAGAAACAGACAGACAAAAATGTACAACTTCACATATGTTTGAAACCTAAAAAAAGTCCATTACATAGAAGTAGGGCAAAGGTGATTACCAAAAACCGGTGGTAAGGAGGAGGGATTGGAGAAAGGAAAGATGTACAAAGTGTACAATGTTTTATCTGGACTGTGGTAAACAATTCTAATGATCAATGTCATTGCACATTAATCTTAGTTATTAATACTGTATTGTATAATTTAAAGCTGCTAAAATAATAGATTTTAATGCTTTCACTAAACAAAGGATAAGTTGGAGAAATAGATATTAATTTGATTAATCTTTCCATTATTTATACATATTTCAAAATATCATATTGTACCTCATAACTATTGAGAATAACAGACATTAATTACTTCTCAATTAAAATAAATACATGAATATTCACAAATAAAAAAATGAAAATATTTGTAATAAGTAGGAAAAAATACTGGTATACAGGAATAGTTCCTAAAACATTACTAAAGGAAACTGATAAAAGCATGATACTAATAAAATAAGTTTTGCTTATAAAATATGCATACTTTTCTGGAAATATCAACATAAGATACTATTTTTGATTTACCAAATTGATAAGAATATATTTGAAAGCATAATATTGACATATAATATATGCAATTTCATTCAAGAGTGTTAAAATAATCATGTCAGCTAACAAGCAATTCAACTTGTAGGCAACTTGTAAGAATTGTCTAGAAATGTGGGAAATTATTTACATATTTATTATTGACACTAAGACATTGCAGAAATTTATTTCACAATAAAGTACTGGATAAATAAGTGATTACATAACTAAATTGTGGGATATTCTGCAACCTAAAAAAGTTTAAGAATTGAACAGATGAAAGTACTAGAAAAATACTCAGGAGACAGTATAAAATACCAGTATATGCCAAGATTTTAATATGACTGCAAAAGCACTGGAAAGAAACAAAACTAGACAAATGGGATTATATAAAATTTAAATAATTATGCATGGCCAGGAAAATAATATTCAGAATATTTAAGAAACTCAGAAACCTCAACCAGAATGAAAACAAATGTTTCATTTAAAAAGAGACAAAATATCTGAATGGATATCGTCAAAAGTCATACAAATGACCAAGGAACATATGAACAATGTTCAATAACATTAGTTAACAAGGAAATGCAAATAAAAAACACAGTAGGGCATCATGTGACTCCAGTTAAGAATGGCTATTACAAAAAACATCTGCTGGGAAAAGGGAACTCTCATATACTATTGGTGGGAATGTAAATTAGTGCAGATATTATGCAGAATACTACAGAGGTTTTTCAAAAATTTTAAACAGATTTACTATATGATCCATTTATTATACTTCTGGATATATATGCTAGGAAATAAAATCAGAATACCAAAGATATATCAGCAGCATCACATCTACAGTGCCACTGTGCAAAATATGTAAGCTATAGAATCAATTTAGGTGCTCATAAGGGATGATGTCTACAGAGTTTTGCAATTAAAAACAATAGAATAAACATACTTCTCAGCTGCACATGGGATATTCTGCAAAATAGAACATATATTAACTGACAAACATGTTTAAGTAAATGTAGAAGAACTGAAATCATCCCATGCATACTGTCTGACCATGGTACAAAGAAACAGGACATCAATGTCAAAAGCTATATTAATGCATGGAAATTAAAAAACACCCTTCTGAAAAATCAAAAAGTTCACTGATGAAATTAAGGATGAAATCATACAGTATATATAATTAAACAGTAGTGCTGATACAACATACAAAAACTTGTGGGGTGCAATGAAAGCAGTCTTAAGAGAGAAATTTAGACAATGAACTCATATCAGGAAAATGGAATGAGCTCAAATAAACAACATAATTTTGAATCTCAAATGTCTAGAAAAATACAAAAAAGAAAACTACAGAACAATCTCCCTAATGAACATTGATGCAAAATCTTTAGTAAGATGCTGGGAAGCAGAATGCTGCAAATCATTAAGAAGGTTATACATCATGACCAATTAGGATTAATTCTAGGAATGCAGCAATAGTGGCTTATGCAAATCAATAAATGCAATATAACATATTAACAAAACTAAAACCAAAAACCACATGATCATCTTAACAGATGCATAAAAAGCTTTTGACAAAGTCTAGCACCCATTTTTGATTAAAAAAATAACCTACAGAAAATTGGAATAGATGGTCTTTACTTCGATCTTATAAAAGTTGTCTATGACAAACCAACATGTAACATCACATTCAATTGTCAAAAATTGAAACCTTTCATTCTAAAATCAGGAAAAAGACAAGGATGTTCATAATCACCACTCCTATTCAATATTATTGTGGAAACATTAGCTATAGCAATTAGACAAGAGTGAAAAATAAAAGGAATACAGATGGGAAAGGAAGAAGTGAAATTATCATTATTTGAAGATAACATAACACTTTACACAGAAGACCCCAAAAACTCCACTAAAAATTTTGTAGGTTTGAGCTGGGCATGGTGGCTCACACCTGTAACCCAGCACTCGGGAGGCTGAGGCAGGAGGATTTTTGTAAGTTCGAGACCAGCCTAGGCTACAAAGTGAGCCCAAGGCCAGCCTGAACTACATAGTAAGACCCTGTCTCAAAAAGACAATAAAAAAAATTTGTAGGGTTGATATCCAAATTCAGTAATGTAGCAAGATACAAAGTCAAGACTCAAAAATACCGTACACAACCCATGAACTCAGAGACAAAAAATAGGGAAACCACAACTTTTAAACAAGCATTTAAAAAATTGGAATACTTACAAATCAGTATAACAAAGGATATATAAGATCTGTTCAGTGAAAATTATGATAACCTCAAAAAGGAGATTGAAGAGAACATCAGAAAATGGAAAGGTATCCTTTACTCTTTGATAGGAAGAATCAATATAGCGAAAATGGTAATACTCCCAAAATTGCTATATTCCAATCAAAATACCATTATCATATTTCACATATCCAGAGAAAACATTCAAAATGCATCTAAAAGCAGAAAAGATCCAGAATAACAAAAGCAGTTCTGGGCAACAAGGGCAAGTCAGAGGCCATCACCATCCAAGGCCTGAAATTATACTCCAATGCTACCATGATGAAATCATCATGGAATTGGCAATAAAACAGGCCTAAAGATCAGTGGAACAAAAAAGAAGGTGCAGATGCAATCCCAAACTAACTCAGTGCCTTTATCTTTGACATAGGAGCTAAAAATGTACACTGGAAGAAAGATAGCCTCTTTAATAAATGATACTGGAAAATTGGCTTTCCACATGCCAAAAACTAAAACTAGACCCATGTCTATCACCATGCATTAAACTAATTTCATAATGAATCAAAGATATAAATATTAATACAGAAACACTAAATTTACTAGAAGAGAAATTACAAATATTGAAGACATAAGGATAAGCAAAGAGTTCATGAACAAAATGCAAACTTCAAGGGAAGTACTTCAAAGAATCAAAAACTGGGATCTCATCTTATTAAAAGGTTTTTGCATATTAAAGTAATCACCAACAGAGTAAAAAAGAAAACCCACAGAATGGAAAGAATTTTAACCAGCTGTCCCTCAGACAAAAGACTTATATTTGGAACATATAATGAATTAAAAAAAAAATGAGAACCCACAAATTCAAAGACCCAGATAAAGAAATACAAATGGCAACTTCCGGGAAGATGGTAGAGCAGTAAGCAGCAGAGTAAACAGTGTCTCTGAGAGAAACAATCCAGATGCTGAAATATAGCATCATGGGGAAGACAAGAAGGAAAAAAAAGGGTCCCCTGCACCCAGGAAGAACCTAAAGTGAGAATCAAAGCCTACATAGAGAGTAAAATAGAAAAGCTTAAACAAAGAAGGCGCCTTCACTCAGAGCCAGACCTGCTGTTTGATAGGATCTGTTGGAACCTGGGAATGCACAGTCATGGTGAATGTGGTGGCTGGCAATCCCAGAAGCCCCTGCAAAGAGACACTGCAGTGGAGGGGAGCAGCAGACATAGACAATGACACTGGCTGGCAGTGAGTGCAGAAGGCTCAGTTCTCACCCAGAAGAGAGTGATTGGCTGGGAGCCATTTTGGAGTCAGACTGGGTAAGTCCAGAAACAGAACTGCAGGTAGCTCTTTCCAGCAGCACCTAGCTGGGAGCAGTCTGGTACAAATTGCTTGAACTGAGTCCCTCCCCTGTGCCCATTCCAACAGCCATCACAGAGGTTCCCCACTGTTAACCAGCTCAGCCCAATGCTGCCAGCTTCGCCCCCTCTGCATACTCTAACAGCCATGTGGGAGTTCTGGCTACAACCCCCTGTGTGCACTCTGGCAACATTCAATGTAGATTCCCTGCAGGTAACCAGCTAGGAGGCTGAGGGCCAGACCTTCCCCTGAGTTCACTCCAATAGCCACCAGCAAACCAAACATTGGCAGTGGGGACTCACTGAGTAGAATAGATAGCAAGCGGCCAGAGGTCAGCACGGCCAGAGCCAGCCAGCAGATCTGTCTCCACCTGCCAGGCCATCATCAGAAGGGTCTTTCCTGTGGGTGGACAGCAGAAGCAGGAACTCACATCAAGGTAAGCTCTGTACACCTGTAGGCCACAACTGGAGTCCCTTTATTCCTTTAGGCAGCCATCACTCACCAGTGGAATCAGACAAACACACTCCTCTGTGTCTGCCACCATCACAGGAGTCCCAGTGTAGACACACAGGCTGACAGAATCATCTTGACCTACATGCACTCCTGTTCATCAGGGAAGCCACAGTGTAGCTTCACAGGTCTGGAGAATCCCATTCCATGCCCTGCTACCTCCCTGTAATCTGGAGTTAGAGGAACCCAGGTGCCGGTCCCATTCCCCTGCACTGCATAGAGGAAACCAACAGGGGAAGTGCCTGGGGCTCCACAACCAGCTTATTGGGAGGAACTCAAGAGAATGTCAAGATGAAGGAGCAAAAGGCAATCTCAGAAAAAGTCTGGGAGATAAAGTCATGGAAGAAAACAGAAGCCACACACCTGCAATCTCTGAGAGGATAGCAACTAAAGTAAAGAAACAACTTCACAAGACTGTAAAAGAAGTCAAACCAGAAATAATGTCTCAGGTAAAAGAAGAAATCACAAACATAATGAAAGAATTTCTCAGCATGTCTAATGTACACATATATTAAAAAATAAGAGGAGCATAGGAAAAGGATGAAAACCTTGAATGAATATAGAAAGGAATTACAATACATGAAACATATTCAAAGAAAGATCTGGGAAATTAAAAAGTCAATCAAAATCTGAGAAAACCACTTAAAAGAGACAGAAGATAGACTTTCAAACCTTGAAGATAGGATTGCAGCTAGTGATCATGAAAGGAAAGATCTCTTAAAAATAATAAGGAATCAGGAAACAACAATTCAATGGCTGCAAGATGATGTGAAGAAGCATAATTTATGAGTGATTGGTTGTTGGTGAAGAAGCAAATGAAATTAAAAGGCTACTTATAGAAGTAAGAGCAGAAAACTTCCCAAACATGGGAAATGGATCTGGCATGCAGATAAGTGAGATATACAGGACTCCAGCTAGCCATAACCAAAGTAAATCTACACCCAGGCATACAATAATCAAGATCCCAGAAATTCAACACAAGAGCAGGACATTAAAAGCTGTTAGAGAAAAGAAACAGATCACCTATAAAGGAAAACTCATCAGAATCGCAGCAGACTTATCAACACAAACCATTAAGTCAGGAAGAGTTCGGACTGAAGTGTTTCAAACTCTGAAAGAAAACAACTTCCAACCCAGCTTGATGTATCCTGCAAAACTATCTTACAAAACTGATGGAAAAGCAAGATACTTCCGTGATAAAGAACAACTGAAGGAATTCATGACTACCAAACCAGTCCTACAGAGTTTGTTAAAGGGTATTCTAGGGACAGATAAAGATGACCACGGTTCCAGGAACAACAGCAGAGGAGAATCACCAAACAAGACAGGCAACTGAAAGAAGGGGAAAAATGAAGGGCCAACAACAAGAAGATAGCATGGCAGACACAAACCAGTGTATGCTGGTTGTAACCATTAATGTAGATGGTCTCATTTCCATAATAAAAAGAAACACAGGGAGAGTGGATCAAGAAACAAGATCCATTGACATACTATATACAAGAAACACATTTAACTGGAAAACAATTCATAGACTGAAAATCAAAAGAGAGAAAACAGTTGCTCTATGTGAAAGGAGACGAGAAAAAAAGGCAAGAGTAACTTGCCCATCAACTGCAGAATGGATAAGAAAGATACAGTATTTCCATGCAGTAGAAAGGTACTCAGCTATAAAGTAGAATAATCTTGAGGCTCTTGGTAAATGGATGCAACTGGGGATCATATTCATGGGTGAAACAGTTTGTAGATATACAAATGAACTTTAGCATAAGAACAGAAGGAGTTTGTGGGATCCAGAAGCAAAGCAGTTACTATAAGAGTGATAGGGGAGGAAACACCTGTGACAGAAAGGTGAAAACTACAATTAGATTCTTATTGTCTGGTCTTAGACTCTTGTATTGTTTTCACAATTTTATTAGGTTTGTCTTTGTTCTGTCTTGTTTTGTTAGATTTTACTCTGCCGGTGGTAGGGGCAGCTATTTTGAATATAAAGGGATATACTACAGTAATCATGGTTTCCTATGATATTGTTTTGAGTGTTTTCATTATAATGAACCATTATAATGTTTTCATTCATTTAATTGATTTTATTCTGTTTTCTTTTGTTTTATTTATTATGTGTGATGGTATGAATAGCTATTTTGAAGAAAAGGAGATATTATGGTTGTCATTGCTGATTTCCTATCATTTTGATTTGAAGTCCTGTCATGCTTTTGTTTTTCTGTTTTGACTGGTTCTATACTGTTGTGGTTTATTTGATTTTATTATGTGTGATGATGTGGATAACTTTTTTGAGAAAAATAAGATACTATATAGCCATTGTTCATTTCCTGTTATTTGGTTTTGAAGTCCTGTAATGTTTTCATTCTTTTGATTGGTTGTATGTTATGTTTGATATCACTGTGTGTGAAAGTATGGTCAACTATTTCGAAGAAAACCAGAGACATTATGGTACCCATTGTTAATATGCAGTTGTCTTGTGTTGCTTGCACTGTTCTGTTCTAATTTGTTTTGTTCTCTTTTCTTTTCTTTAATTTTCTTTTCTTTTTTCTTTTCTTCTCTTTAAAATAAAAAAAATTTAAAAAGAAAGAAATACAAATGGCAAATAATACATAAAGAAATATTCAACTTCACTGGTCATTCAAAAAATGCGAATTAAAATAACAAAATAATTTTATCTTGCACCAGAAAAGATGGCCATGATCAAAAAATCAATTCAGAACAAATGATGGCAGGGCTATGGGGATAAAGGAACTCTTCTTCACTGTTGGTGGGAATGTAAACTGATATAACCACTATGGAAATCATTGTGGAGATTCCTTCAAAAACTAGGATTAGAGGTTCCATTTGACTGAGCTATTCTCTTCTAGGGATCTTTCCAGAAGAATTAAGACATCATACCACATTTGCATCCATGTTCATAGCAGCACAATTAGTAGTAGCTAAATCTGGGAAAAAACCCAACCAAGGAATGGATAATAATGTGGATTTTTTAGATAATGAACTAATACTCAGCCATAAACAAGGATAAACTCAAGGCTTTTATAGGTAAAAGGATGCAACTCAAGGTCATTCTAACAAATGAAATAAATGAGACCTATATGTGTAAACATCATATTGTCTTACTAGTGGGATAAATTGAACAAGTAAATAAGATTCAAAATGTATAATAAATACTGTGAATTGAGAAGAAACTGTTCAAAAGAAAAGACAAACTATGGTATGGGTAAAAAGAAATGATAAAAGGAAAAAAGAAATATATATGAATATTCAAGATAGTTATACAGCTTGTTTCTCTTAGTTCATTGAAAATAAAGCTTTTGCTAATATTGTTTGAACAAGATATCATGCCTATATCTGTAACTCTGAATAACTGCCATAAAGAAAACACTATGCACTGTATTAATTATTGCAACTGTCCTTCTATCCTATTTTAAAACTGTTTCATTGTTCTTTTTATTTTTTCCTCTTTAAAACAAAATAATGAAAAAGAAATTTATTTCCTTAACCAAATATTTAGAAATGTCTTTAACTTTAGCATATTTGAAAAGTTGCTATAAATAAGAATTTTTGGGAGTTAGTTGAAACTATTTTTGATTGTTCATCTTAGCTGTTTTTATAATCAGACATTCAGAAGCTACTTTGAGAAATTAAGCTATCAAGACTTTTCAAAAACTTTTCATCCCTTAAAGTGACTAAAGCCACATGATATGCTGAATAGTTCAAACCTAAAGAAAATAGAACAGAATGAAATTCAGGTAAAGTAACAGATTTCATTTCATATAATATACATTTATAGATTTCCAAGCACACATCAGTTACCTTTTGAAACCTTAATAAAAACATTAAATAAAATCCTTTACTTAGCATAACTCAATACATAGTGAGGATGGTAGAAAACTTGTAAGCAAATAAAGGAATGCTATGAATTAGGATTAATCTGAATAATAAAAAGTACATCAAGAAAGTTAAAGTGTTGCACCATGATTGAATTGTGGTTTTTTTCAATAGTATCATTAGGAAATTTCTCAAGACACATGTACATTTCAGATATTTGAATTACTTGAGGGAATTAATACATAATGTTCTAAGGAGGAATTTCTCAGGTAGACAGTGTTAAAAATAAAACCTTACATACAATTTAACAGAACAGAACCAAAGATGCATGACAAGTAATACTAAGTACCAAAAGTGGTTGAGAATGCTCTATTCCTCAGTTGAGTTCAGGCTATATTTATAACCAAGGAATTACAAATATCATGCAGAAATATTATGATTGGCTACATTCCAGTGTCACTTTTTTGCACATGTTTTAGTTGTTTTCAGCCTATTGCTGGGTGAAGCTACTACAATTGGCTGAGACTTGGCTATTTTTTATATGGTTTGCTTTTTCTGGTAAATATATGTTTGGTTTTGAAAGAAACCACGACATTTTCTTTCAAAGTAGTTTGACCATTTTTCATTTCTACCATCAGTGAATGAGAGTTCTTGCTGCAACAAATCTTCAGGAGCATTTGTGAAAGACAAAATCGCAGCCTCAAAAACACTATGGCCAAGCTATGTCAAGAGACTGGAGTCACATGGGTGACTGTTGCCTGTGGCCCTTCTCCATTCTCAGTGCGTGCCATACCAAGGTGGTCTCACTCCTTTTGAGATATTGATGGGAAGCCTCCCCCATTTATGCCTGTATTAAAAGGACTGCTAGAGAATGAGTCACATGACCTCGATTGGCGAATGAAGGCTCTCCATCAAACCATTGAAGAACTTCAACAGACTGCTTTGGAATGCCATCCCATCCCTCCGTTCTTGTGCACCCTTTTAAACCAGATCAGGTTCTGGCTAAGGGTTGGAAGGACAAACCCCTTCAACCTAAGTGGAAGGGACCATGTCCATCTTAAACCACACTATACCAGACTTAGCCCAAGACTCTTGGCTCAGTATTTGGGCACAATCATCCTTCTATGAGGTGCTGGCCTTCCCTGAGAGACCCTCTAACATCATGAACAATTTTTTCATCTTAACAGATAATAATACGTGTGTAGGTAAAACAGCCAATGGGCAATACTTAGGTATTCCATGCAACATAACCATCCCTCTTACTTGAGTCATGACAGCCCCACACAGGAGTTGATTTCTTTGCCAATAAGACATTCTTAAATGCCTCAACCCAGGTACTATCTTAACAGAACATTGTCATTTGTTAATATTCTTCCAAGTGGAAGGTGGGGAGGGACTACATCTCCTTGTCCTCTAGTCAGGCTATGGACAAAAGAAGTCACAAATCTACTCCCTCTTCTTTTGGGCATAGCCCTTAGGAAGACTACACTTTTTGAGGTTGGGGCAATGGTCCAGACTGAGACAAGACTTCAAGGATCCCAAAATATGTCACAAGCCATTGAGGAAAACCTGTCATCTGTACAATATTCAATACAATGGCTGCATGATCAGGTTAATTATTTAGCAGAGGTTGTTCTACAAAACTGAAGAGGACTAAACATACTCTTCATGGAACAAGTAGGACTTTATGATGCCTTAGGAGAATGTTGTTTCTATGTGAACAGGTCAGGACACCTTAGCTAAAGCCTGAGAGAGACTAGACAGATTAGCCAAAGATCACCAATATTTCCTGAGTTTTTACATTCATACGTACAATTGGAATTCCTGGCTAACTTCATTGTTAATCAGCTTGGCAGGGCCATTGCTGATAGGCCTAGTCCTCCTTCTTGTATCCCTTTGTTTTTGTTTTTGTTTGGTTTGGTCTGGTTTTATTTTAAAGAGAATAAAACCAAACAAAATAAAACAAAATAAAGCTGATCAAAATAAAACAGTGGAAGTGAAACAAGTCTTCAAAACAAGGTAATAGGAAATCAACAATGGCTACCATAGTGCCTTTGGCATCTTCAAAGTAGTTGCCCATACCATCAGACATAATAATAAAATAAATCAAAACAGAATATTGAAGAAAACAAATCAATAAAACAGAACAAAACCAAAAGTGGAACAATATTGGATTTCAAAAACAAGAGAAGGAAATTCCCCATAATTGCCATATAGCATATAGTTATCCTCTAAATAGGTGATCAGACTCCTGGCTGTAACCCTGAAAAGTCAGTCAGACAATATAAGCATTAAGTTATCTTTGAACCTCAGTTGCTATCAACTCAGCCTGTGTTCTTCTGACTCAGCTGGTTGCTTCCAAGGGGTGGGTGCAAGAGTGTCCTTGTCTCCCAGCCCATGACAGTAGCTCATGGGAAAGGCAAATTGGCTTCTTGTTTCTCCTCACAAGCCCCACAAATATGTCACTGACAGAAAGCAAGAACAAATTTGCTAGTTGCTTTTCCTCCCAGGCTGCACATGACTACAACTCTATAGCCCCTTGTTTAATCAAATGGGCACTAAATAGATTACACATGGGTTTGCATCACATATAGCTGTTAATTCTGGCTGAAAAATCCCACATATGGACCACATATGATTTGGACACTCCTAGACATCCCATGTTAGGAGAATGTCCCAGAGAGGAAAATGATATGGGAATGAGCCAGACAAATGCCATCCTAGATATCAGCCAATATCTTAGCTATAAAAAGGATGTAAAATCTGGTTCTCACAATTGTTTCCTGAAAAAGTAGCCTCATGGGCCAAACTTCAAAACCTCATCTTTGCTTCAACTGGAGCAGTTGTAAGATGATTGGTTACACCTTGCCCTCCTGGAAAGTACTCTTTGTGCCAGATAGATTTCAAGTCATATGGGACAGTACATTCTTGCCCATTTCTGCCCTGAACTAAAACTGTATATAAACCTACCTCAGTTGCCTCTCAGGGTCAACTTCCCAGTAACTTGCTAGACACTGTTCACCAACTAATAAAGTTTATTTCTAACTGCTCTCTGGCTCCATGGGTGACTTCTCACATTTCACTCACTTCCATAATGATAAAAATTGTTCTTCAAATGATTTCAATTACAGTCAGAGATGTGATCTAATAAAGAGGTGCCAGTTTAGGCAGCCAGTATGCCGCTCTGGTAAGTGGCTGTGGCCTCCCAAGCCACAGCCACCTCAGGGTGAGAACCATATCAGTGTTTCCTCCATATTGGAACTTTGAGTGCTAGGAAAACAGGCAGCCAGCTCACCACTCTGGTGGGTGGCTGTGAGCCTACAGGCACCTAAGCTAATAATCAAACATCCATCTCATTCTGGGCCCTCCCCCCACCAAGTGAGAGCCAGAGATCTGAGCATTTCTTGTAATTTTGACTATATGTAATATAGCAAATAAGGAGGAATTTCTTCTGCCATCTCTTTGAAGGCAAATACTTTTATCTCTGTTTTGCTCTGTTCTGATCAATGGTATTGCTCCATTCAATATTCTGTTTTTATAATTTCAGTATTTCCTTCTATATTGCTCTACTTGATTGAAGGAGCAACTATTGTGAAGAAAACCAGATATACTATTGCACCTATTGCTGGTATCCTGGTAACCTGTTGTGAGGTTCTGTACCAATTTTACTGCACTGCCTCAGTTGGCTTTATCCTGTCTTGTTCTGCTGTATTTTACTGCCTTCAAAATAAAATAAATACATTAAATAAATAAATAAAAATAAATTTAAAAAAGTAAATAACAATAGCAAAACAGATCAGTAAGGTACTGAGCAACCTGAAACATGATACAGCTAAACAGATAATGGACTTAAAAAGCAAAAGGTGGAAAAGAAAGTGCTATAAAGGATATAACTGCATGTATATTTAAGTGTGTAGGATTGAGAACCATGTTGCTACATTTTTGTTTGATCGGTGAACAGAAATGTTTGCAAACTCACTGTTTGAATGTCCAGTTTGTATGATTTAATTTTGTAACTTGAACAACTATATCCAAGAAGACATTATTAATGTATCAACTAGTGATTTTTTACTGTTTATTTTTTAAAAATTCTGTATTGTTTCTACCCTTTTTTCTGTTTTGCTTTTTCCCCCTCTCTTTAAATAAAATGAAAAAAGAAGTGCCAGTTCAACAGTTGAAAGTAATGTAGGGATTCAGACCTTGAGCTTTTTCAGTTTAACTGATTTTCTGATATAGCTCCTGCTTTTGCCCAAAGTGCAACTTTCATGCTTTAATATAATTCCAATAAAA